>JAJTUV010000800.1:600000-868573 GCA_021653895.1 Mastomys natalensis
GTTTCTGCTAGTTAAAAATTGTTTTAATATTAGCAATTACTTTCCAAAATAATCTTTGACATGTATTTGAGTAATAAATTAATAAAATTGCATGTGGATAAAGACTAAATTGTAGTCAATGATTTTTCAAGTAGTTGCATATGTAATGGATTGCTTCCAATCTGAAAGTTCTTATTTGAAGACATCTCTTGGAAATTCTTAAATTTCTGATAATGCTTTTCATGTTTCTATATTCATTCTATTCTCCCTCCACAAATTTCATTATGTATAACTGCCATTTGGTTTCATGGTTCTCAAAAAGCCATAGTACAGTAGTACATCAGGAATTTTGAGGAATATATATCAAATTGATATGTTATTTGGCCTCAAGAGATTAAAGAAATTGATAGAATAAAGATTAATGTCACAATTTTATCAAAGAAAACACTCTTTAATGTGGAATCCAAATCTTTAGTAATAATGAAGTCAAAAGCATTGCTGTTATGTAGATGGTATAATAAATTTTTACAGAACTGATATATGTAAGAAGAAATTACAAGTACAAATCAGAAACTATAGCAACATACTGTTTTAAGTAATGTTTATCTGGGTTAACAATATCCTTATTATAGACAGATTTGAAATTTATGACAATTATTCTGAAAGAAAACCTTTGTTTCTAAGTTAGAAAGTCAAAGTTTGAAAGTTTGTTTTCTGTCTGTGATCCTGACTTTCTGTATTCCACATATATGGGAGAGAAAAGGTGAAGTGATAGAGGGTCCTGGCAGAAGGGAATGGGATTGCCAGGGCCTGAGTGACCACTTTATACAGTGATACCTGGCTCTGCCACTCTCTTCTGCAGCATAGTGGCTTGTCTACTGCTAAACATCAAGTGTGTATTTCAAAATAAAAGAAAGTATTTTAATTACATTCAAATCAAATATTTCCAATCAGTAAAAGTTCTGTGTAGCTATTGTCTTGTTGAGATCATTGCAACTGGATCTAAATGCATATGATCAGCATTTAAAACTTTAGACCAAAATGCATACACTTTACTTTCCATGCTAAATTAAATATATGAGCATGATTATATACTTTCTATAGAGCAACATATAAAAACCAATATTTTGGAGGAATAAATATTTTTGAGTTTCAACTAGTAATAACTTCTAACTGTAAGACACCTGAAATGTAATACAATATAAATATAAAAACTTAATCCTTAATCCATATATTTGTTCTAAAAGTGATAGCAACAAAGTAAAACAAGTTATCTCTTTACCATGGTTCCAAAATTGTGTTCTGGATTACAAGGCATTCTCTTTCCATTAGGGTTGATATAAAGTCACCTTAAAAACACATAAGACCTGATGGTGGTGGGAGACATTTTCAATGCCAAGATCTCAAGAGTATCCATTATTTGTGGATTTATATGATGTAGAATATTGAGTTATCTTTATATAGATTGATCTATTTGGGAGAAAATACCCAAATGGCCCTTCATTTATTCATGTATTCCTTAAAAGCACTCAGTTTTAGAAGAGGGAGAAGGATGAATGAGGGACTGACAGGAACTTTTATCTCTGTGCATTTTATCCTAGAGCAGAAAAGCAAACAAAAAGCATAGAAGGTTGCCAGAAACAGCCCTGAGGACACATCTTACCCTAGACAAGAACTGTGCGGTTACAGCCGTGGGAATGGAGCAAGCTGCCTTTGCTCTTGGGTAATTGTTCTTTCTGTATTAAAAAGTGGGCCACATTCTTAGTTAGGATTCTGCTAGAAATCTATAGTTCTTGGTTCAGAAAGGAGTGAGTGAATATTTAAAAGCAAGTATGAGATTGACTGGGATTACTGAACAGTTAATTTCTCATATAAAACTGTAGGTAAAGTTACCTAGGAAATTACAACTGGTATTAATGGGGTTTGTGCTTTGTGTCAGGCATCGTGCTGCTACCAGTACCGAACCCTTCAATACTGAGGAAGACATTCTATTTCACATTGCCTAAGAAAACTGCCATGCCTTAAAGGTCTGCTGATGGAGGTAATATTTTTTGAAAAAAAAAAAAAAAAAGATACGTAAAAATTTTGAAGTTTGAGAAAACTTGTGTGTTATATTAGATAATAGAATCTGTTCTTTCTCTCCCTTCTCTCCCTTCTCTCCCTTCTCTCCCCTCCTCCTCTATGAGGAGGCCACTATTGGATGTCTTTTCTTAACTTTCAGAGACAGTATCTCTCATTGCTGCTGGGGCTCCCTGATTTGGCTCAAGAACCTGAGCAGCAAGCTCCAGGAAGTCTCCTATCTCTGCCCTGCCAGCATCAGGGTTAGAGGCTCGTAATAGTGATGTTAAAATTCTTTTAGGTGGGTTCTAGGACTGTGCATTTAGGTTTTCATGATTTACAGCAAGTATGCTACCTACTCAGCCAATGATTCCATATGGGCAACATCATTGCATCACTAATACATGACTATACCAACCTTTCAACTGGTATCTTTTAAATCCTGAACTTTGCAAGTAAGAGGGTGGATAATGCAGAGAGTGGAGGATGTGGACAAAGTATGGGAGAACCTAAATAGTGTGACTTGAACTGTAGTCAGAGTTGGGAGAATCTGCACTTAGCTCATTTGTATACATGGGTCAAGACATGAGATGTCTATTTGAAATAGGAATCACAAGGAATAAAATATGTGGAAATAAATATTTTATTTTATTTAATCAATTAATTATGTCATTAGGAATAATGTTAGAATTAGTACATGACCCAGCATAACTTGTTTTTGAGTAATCTAATGATTTAAGGGGCATTTAAAGATGACAAGTAAGAATTTTAACTTCCCAAAGTTCCCCATTATATAAAAAATAGTTTCACAGAAAACGTGGAAATACGTTAAGGCTAAAATAAGCATAAAAGTGTGCGAAGGTATTTCAAGGATATTAGCTACTTACAGAGGAGTTCTTTATAAAAATGTTCCATTAGGAGTAAGGATCAAATGTTTTCTACAGAAAATAGTGATGGGGTTTGGTATTGGAGGTGTCATCTATGAAGACCACATGGTTATTGTGAGAAATAACACTTAACCTTTCTCTTGTGGCTGATGGAGGCCAATGCAGTATTTTATTATCAACATTGGCAGGTGATTTATTACCACAGTTTCTACTCCAGTAAAGCCACATTAGGCTGTGCTGGGTGTATCATTTGTTATCTTCTATCTCTCTGCACATCTTCTGCATACATAATCTCTTTGTTGCACCCAGTTTTAAACACAGGAGGGTAAATATTTAAGTAATTATTCCTGATTCATCAGAAAGTTAAAAAGCTGCATCGACTCACTAAGTAGGTTATGCCAGGCAATGTCTGACGTAATCAGGAAGCTCTGGCTTCAGGAAAAGGGATCGTTACCCCTGTAAAGCGTCCGAGGTGCATAATCGTGCATTAGTGTAGATACAGCAGTGACACTGAATAAATCATAGGCACACTTTCAGATGGAAATAAAATTTTGTGGAATCAATTCAGGTCAGATAGCTTTCAATCACTTCTGTTTTCAGAACTTACTTTCTAAAAAATCAGTCAAATTGTCTGAAATTGCTTGGCAGCAGCACTAAGGACAGTTTCCCTATCTTTCAACTAGTACAATGATTTGACACTAATGTCCAAGCAAGTTTAGGAATATTAAAATAGTTCTTCCCTCTTTATGCATGTGTTCCTGATTAGTTTTAGAAACTTGGGAAATAAAGTCTTTGTTTCAATACAAATGGGCTCTAATAGTCATTGTTTCTCAGTCCAAAATGAACGACTTCCAGTTTTTTATTATAGCCAATTATCATAAATATTAATTAAGCATATGCTATTTGTTAGGGCCAGATTCTTCTGCATATAATGCAAGGCAGAATCTGAATTCCATGAAGTCCCACATTCTTTCTAATCAATTCTCACTCTTCCCATGTTAGGTGAAATACTTATTTGATTGGTAAATACAGAAATGCTTAAATAATGGTGATTTTCTTTGTGTGTGTGTGTGTGTGTGTGTGTGTGGTTTCTGCTCTTTATGACAGTAGACACACAGCCGCTGAGTATCCATTCTCTTCTGCTTCTCCAATAGTTGCACTAGCTAAGGTAAGATGGCCTAATTCTGATATTTACTCCTCAGAATCCCATCTTTTTTGCTTGTTTGTAAACTATACCTTCAAATATCTGCTTTGTAGATTAAAGCTGACCATGCTTGCCTCCCACCTGTCACATTTTGTACTTACCAGAACTCAAATAGAAAATTTAAAGAAATGTTATTTATTAACTTTATCTTTAATTATCGTGCATCTTCACAAATGTGTTTTTGTTTCTCTGCAGTTTAAATGGATCATCATTATCAGCTTGTCTCATGACCTTTCTGTCTGCTCATTAATCATATATGTTGACTATATTATTATTTAACAAAAATTATAGACAGGATTTCTTAAAATACATTGCCATTGGCTGACATTTATTAACCCTTGTGTTTTATTTAGATGACATGATGGATACATTTTAATAAAGAATTGTGCAGTTTGAGACAAAAATGGAAGTGAGTATGATTAAATAAATGAATGAATAGGAGAATACCAAATATTTAATTATTTAACCAGTAAATATGGAAGAGCTGTAAGAAGTGGCTAATAGGGCTAATAGGATGAGAATCAAAATCCTACATTTCATCTAATGTAATGGCAGCTAATTTATGTAATGCAATGTATCTTCCTTTAAAAACCTAGGTAGTTTTTTCTTCAATGAAGTTTAATTAATGCTCAATTTTTGCATAAGAATGTCTAAATCATGGGAAATTTAAGAGTTATTTTCTTAATGTTTATGAAATTCTCAAGGATGCTACTTCGTCAGTTCTTTACAGTTTTTCAGGTCTGTTGGTAAAAACTGACAAAAGGAGAAATGATGTAAGCTGGCTGTGCTTTGTGTATGCCTGCATCATGGCACTGTAGGGAAGGAGCAGAAAGATCACCATGAGTTCAAGAACATAGCAAGGCTGTGCCTTGGACAGAGAGAGAGAGAGAGGGGTAGGAAGAGAGAGAGGTGGGGCAGCTGACTCTGATTAATGCTTCAATTAACTGGAGGTGCTATCCACCAAGTCTGATGAACAGAGTCTGAGGGTCTGACCCTAGAATCCACATAGTAGTAGAAGAAAAATGTCCTCTAACCTCTAAAATAGGCCATGCCATCATTGTCCTCATGTATGCATGTACATATTGACACAAATAAGTAGACAAACATAGAAAATGAATAGAAATATGATTATGTATTTGAGTTGAAGAGAAATGGTGAACTCTTTACGCATGTGTGTGTGCATATGTGTGATTGTGTATGTGTGTGTGTTTATTTAAGAAAGACATAATATGGACTAGCAAATCAAAAAGGAATGTGGATCAAAAATAACATGGATTAAATCTTAGACACACAAAATAAATCTATAGCTATGCAAGTTCTGTAAATATGCACATACGTGAAGTAATGGGTGTTATTTGGCTGTGAGGTGGAGTAAAGCTGATATATGCTGCAATCACCAATAACTAAGAATCCCTCAGTAGGATATTTAGACAATGATTCAATGCTATTATGGATAAAACTAAAGCAGTGGCATTGCAGAACTAAAGCAGACACGTTCAACAGTCATACTAAAGAAGAATGAGTATAAGAGTAAAACGAATTCTACGTTTTTTAGAAGATTCAATACAATCTTTAAAAAGAAATGGTCAATAAATACAAAATAAAAAATGTTCAACATTCATAAAAATAAAGAAAAATGTAAAACAAAACAAGTAAACAAACAAAATAAAAAACAAATGAATAAATCAAAGCTTTTTTGGGGGGTAAATGGTGTTTTGGTTAGGCACAGAACTGTGAACGAATGGCTATGTGTGTCACTGGTGGCCACTGTATACTGTGAAGTCAGCTGCACTACTGACGAATCCTTTTTCCATCCAGGTATCATCACTATTTCCATAGGCTTCAGGAGTAGTAGTAAGTTATTTTGAGTGTGTGAGCCTGAAGAGTTTGAGAGTTCAAAGTCAAGGTGCTTGCGTGAACTCATTTGCAGATGATTTTACTAAAGGAAAACAATGGATCTTTAATAAATTCTGAATCACTTAAGAAAATTTGTGCTCATTAGAAGATTTGGCAGTTAAGCAAAACTAATTTCTAAAATAATTTTACAGTATGTAAATTTTTGCAAGAACTAAAGTATAAACAAAATAATACTGGAGGGACACATAAAAAAGGTAGCTAAAAGAAAAATGCTGAATGTATATAATAACTAACAAATTAACCTATAAATAGTGATCATCAGGTTAAATAACCTACATGTAAGGCATATGTCTAACCTAGAATAAAATGAGTTTAGATAAATGTGTTTCCAGTGGCAAATAAGGAATAGAAAGATAATGTTTTTATACACATTAATCTGCAGACAAATAAATCTTACATCATCAAAATTTATTTGAAAGTGTCTACAACATGGAATTCTATGTAAATAATATCAGTGTTTTTTTTGTTGTCATTTGGTGGTGCACGTCTTTAATCCCAGCACTTGGGAGGCAGAGGCAGTCGGATTTCTGAGTTCGAGGCCAGCCCAGTCTAGAGAGTGAGTTCCAGCACAGCCGGGCTATAAAGAGAAACTCTGTCTTGACCCTCCCCCCACCCCGCAAAAAGGATTTAAACAAGGAAAATTTGTGCATAATTTTAACCATACATCATCAAATAGTTTATCTGGATAATGACTGAATGCCTGTGTTTGTCTAGATTTAGAATAAACATACTTCTTTAGTTACATACAAAGTTACCTAGAGAGATCTGCTACTTATTTTAGAAATAATTTATATACCTCAAAATCTAATCTGAGAAAGTGATTTAAGTAAGAAAAGTTTCTGATGTAAGAAATAATGTGGGAGTTATAAGGTATTTCAGAAAATATAATAAAGTAAAATAATTAAACCTATTATGTGGTATTTAAATTAATAAGACAAATGTCTTTATCACAGATACACATAATAAAAACCTGATTTTGAATAAAAGATTAAAAATGAACACAGCACACCTTATCTTCAAAATAAAATCCAGAAAATAGTTAAGTACTTTGATTGGAATATCCTTGTAGAATCTAACAGAAGACAATCATAATAACTTTTATATTATTTTACAGTGTATCACTATCAAA
The DNA here is from genome assembly GCA_021653895.1 of Mastomys natalensis. Lineage (NCBI taxonomy): Eukaryota > Metazoa > Chordata > Mammalia > Rodentia > Muridae > Mastomys > Mastomys natalensis. The sequence continues at coordinate 607,175 of JAJTUV010000800.1, forward strand.
CATACATGATTATTTTATTAACTATAATCTCTCTCCCAGCTCCGGTTTACATTTTTTATTATTATAGAGATAATAGTTTACATTTCTCCTAACCTTTCAAAGTAACAGCTTAAAGCATGGTCAAAACCTAGAAGGATAATTTTTAATGTATTTGAACAGCAACTATGATTTAGAACCAGTTGGTTGCTACAGCATTCTTGCCCCCAGGGACTCGGCTTCAACATGACCCCATATGCCATCCAATAAATTGCATAAAGACATGTGCTCAAAATAAGTCAGCTCTTCACCTTATATGTGTGAACAATTTTGCATATCCATAATTGTCAATATGACACCCTTCAGGATATGTTAGAATCTCTGGGCAGAGAGCCAGCCAGCCTTATGTTCAGTTATGTGTGGGCCAGCTGGACATCTGACAGGTGCTTTGTGTTAGTTAACTGCTGTCATCCACACTCCTTAACCCTCCAGTGACTCTGCTGTTCTGAAATGTAACTCAAAGAAATAGGTCCTGACCCAGATGGGCAAAGTATAACATGGTTACCTTACAATGATGGAAGGACTTAGATTATTAACATTACAAACATGGTTATGACCATTCTGGAAGCTCTGCCAAACACTCAGTTGTGAACAATGTGACTCCTTGATTCTGATCTTTATACATGTGATTGAGAACACAAAAACAACATGTTATATTAGACTTCAGCAAAATACACTGATGTGAACATCAAGTTGACTGAACTCTGTCATGCAGGAGACCTCCATTCATTAAAATTTTCTCATATTTGCAGACCTTCTGAAGCCAAGGAGATTGCTAATCCTTATCTCACAAAGAATTATCAACAGAGAAATGTTTACCAAGGGAGAAAATGACCAAATAATTAATTCCATTTAATAATAAATATTGACATCAAAGTCACATATGTGTTGAGTACCTGATGTCAATAATGTTATTTAAATTTGTGACAGGAATCGTAGTCTTCTGTACAACATTTTCAACAGAATTATTTGTCCCCTTTAAGCATGATGAACTGAATGTTCCATTTTCAAATGAATAGGATATTATATTAGAAACAGACTATATGTGGTAACAAGGCACATATTCACTTTGTGTCAAGTCATATTATTCTAAGAATTACTTATAAACTAGGGACTAAGTTCCTTTACATAATGATTTCTCCTTCAAAGTTTCCTAAAATTTTTCTAGAAAATGTATTGAAATATAATATATGTAATATATGCTATATATTGTATAATAATATATAATATTACATAGATAGTATATATTTAGATATATGTTTATATGTGTTTCTCTCTACATACATTTATAATATATAATATATAAAATGTATGGTTTTCTTTTCATTTGCCCAAAATAAACTAAATGTTCATGACAGGCAGACTGGACTGCTATATATCTTTAAAATGAATTAGGAACATTTTTGTACATGATTACACTAATCTGACTACAGTATTACACTTGAGAATATAGGCTGGGGATAAAATACAAATATACATGCAATACATATTTATAAAGTATTTATGGTTTACAAGAAAAATATTAGTAAAACATCAATGAAATTTCTATCTACAAGTATAAGAAATGAAACAAAATCTTATTGATCTCTCTCTCACTGTATATATATATATATATATATATATATATATACAGTGTATATATACATATATATATATATACATATATATATGTGTGTGTGTGTGTGTGTGTGTGTGTGTGTGTGTATCTTTGCAGTCATATTAAAATTTAGAAGGGTGAGTTTTACCATAATTATACAACAAAATTAGTGATGATTTTTTTCTTAAACTGGAAAACTTGAAATGGAAGCAAACTAATATCTTTATCATTAATCACATGATTATTCTAGTGATCATAAAACACATTAGTTTTACCAAATACCTTTTCTAGAATAGACATATATGGTTCAAAAAAATGAAAATCTGTCTCAAAAGTATGCAATAATTTTATTTATTATATTAGATAAATCATTCATGTTATGGATGAAAATTTCATTTTTGTTCATGGTTTCATGGAATTTCATCTATGATAACATGGAAGGGTGTGTGAATTTGTATGATAGAAGGAATATTATGTAGTTACAGTATATGGTGGATTAGGAAGCTGAGTTCATACCACAAACACAGCTGGGTGCAATTTTTCAAGTCCTTCCCTAGTGACCCGTTTCTGCCACATAGACCCTACATTGAAATGGTTCTCCAGCCTGCTAGAGGAAGGCCACCATCAACTATGCCTGCCTGTGCAAAATGTTACTAGTTAACATGGTCACATTAATGATATTAGTGATATTCCTTTCAAAGCTTAAGAATAGATGAAAAAACAGAACATAAAAGTCATGGTTAAGAAAGCAAATATTGGACCACATAAAACTCAAGAAGAAGGAAGACCAAAGTGTGGGTGCTTCTGTTCTTAGGGTAACAAATAATCATGGGATCAAATGCATAGACAAAGTGTGGACCAGAGACTGAAGGAAAGGCTATCCAAAGATTTCCCTACCTGGCGATCCATCCCATATACAGTCACCAAACCCAGACCTTATTGTGGATGCCAAGAAGTATATGCTGACAGGAGCCTGATATAGCTGTCTCCTGAGAGGTTCTGACAGAGTCTGACAAATACAGAGGCAGATGCTTGCAGCCAACCTTTGGATTGAGCACAGTGTCCCCAGTGAGGTCCCAAATGAGGTCCCCAATGGAGGAGTTAGAGAAAGGACTGAAGGAGGTGAAGGGGTGTGTAACCCTATAGGAAGAACAATAATATCAACCAATCAGACCCTCAGAGCTCCCAGGGACTAAACCACTGGCCAAGGAGTACACATGGAGGGACGTGGGGCTACAGCTGCATATGTAGCAGAGGATGACATTGTAGGGCATCAATATGAGGAGATGCCCGTTGTCCTGTGAAGGCTCAATGCCCCAGTGTATGGGAATTCGAGGGCAGGGAGGTGGGAGTGGGTGGGTGGGTGGGGGAACACCCTCATAGAAGCAGGAGGAGGATGGGATAAAGGGATTCTGAAGGGGTGAAGGAGGGGACCAGAAAGGGGATAACATTTGAAATGCAAATAAAGAAAATATCCAATAAAAAAGAAAACAAATATTTAGTAATGTTATTTAATATTTTTCAGTTTAAAGATAAAGTAAGAAAAGTAAAGCAAAAGAATGAAGACTTTATTTTAATATAAATCTAATTTTCAGTGCTCATTTTATAAAATAAATAAATGATTAATGGTAAATGTAATTTGTACATTAGTAGTGGGTATGTAAACAAAGAGGAGTCAGACTCTGAATCCAATCTTGCCATTTTGCCTCCTTCAAACAAATAGCATTATTACAATATCTGGTGGTTGTAGCATGAAATGGTAGGCTGATACATAACTTTGCAGCAGAGATAAAAGAGTGTAGAATGGACCTCACAGATCTCTCATGTCTTCTAAGGATAGATAAACAATAAACAACACAAATAGACTAAATCCAGATTGAACAAACTATTTGTTCTAATCAGTGTATGTGGCAGTAAGGAGAATAAGCAATATAGTTAATAAAAATATTAAGGAGTATTTCTTAGCTCATACAGAATATTGTGTGAGGTAAATTAAGCAATAATTATTTCTTTACCGAAGTAAGCATAACTTGAGGCTGTTTCATAAATGTAAATGGACTGAATAATAAATAAAATAAATGCAATATTTGGAATTTTGGGCTATGAAATAGAAGCGCAAAATACTGAGTTATTTGTGTAGCAAGTTGGCACTTGCAAACTGGCGGGATCTTAGATACTATTGTTATTTTTTGTTTGCTTATTAAAACTGGGATTTAAACATGTTGATTTTGTCAAACAGTAAAAGAAAGAACTCACAAAGAATGCTCAGGATAATTGCATCATAGGAGATAGTGCTGGCTACATTATTATATTGCTAGGATCTCTTTTTTAGAAAGGTAAATAAAAGCTACAAAGTGTTAAATCATTTTCAATTCCACTTCCTATTAATGTCTACTTTCAACAGAATATTTTATTACATGCTTTTCAAATACACTTATAATTTCTATTACCAATATGTGTTCTGTCATTCCAAGAAATTATGTAATGATCTTCAAATAAATTTCTAAAAGGAACAATCAGTAGTGCTATAAAAAGATTCCTAAATGTGAATAGGCTCCCAAATTTGTCATGTGAGCAGGGACATGTTTTCTTACCTATTCTTGCATGTCAACAGCTGTAGTGTACTACATTTCAGAGGACAGATACAATCATCAGATTTGCTACTATCTAATTGTTTAGCACTGAAAATCATTCAAAGAATACATTTTAAAAGATTCACAAATAACCTTACAGTGTTAGGAATTTTTAATTTTTAAAAATATTCTTAGATGTTCACATTGAAACAACATTTATTTCTCACACACAACTGATTTCTATTGGTAACCCATAGGATTAATTTCCCTATGACAAAATTAGCAAACTCTTAAATTTCTTTCAAGATAAGGAAATATCACCCGAACTATAATGCTGACAGCCTAATTCAAAAGCTAAAAATAACCCCATTGTAAAGTTGAATATGAGCTTTTAGGAAATGTATGCCATTTTGCAAATAATTAATTAACTAAAAATTTGCAGGTTTTGATTACTTGATCATACAAGATAAATTACAAAAGAAACTTAAGGAAGGAAATGGTAATCATGACTTGCTCTCTTAGGAGAGACAATGAAGTGGAAGTTTCTAGATGTGTCATGTGACGCAGACTCACTTGGTGATTTGCTAAGACAGACTTACATGGTCTTTTGCTGCTGCAAGATCTGTGGGAGGACACATGATGTTTGGAGAAAGTATAAATAGGATGCAAGGAACAATGATGGCATGCTGGCAAGGCTAGCCTTGAAACACTTCATTGGATTTGTGTCTTCATCTTCATCTTTGCTGATATTCAATTCATTGAGAGAGGCATTGCAGAGAACTTCCCCTGGCATCCTGGCTGCTCCTGCTTGCTCCTGCTGACTCAAGCTGATTCAGCAGAGGGTTGGTGTTTTCTTCTGGATCGTGCCACTACTGCTGATTTGTTTGGTATCCTGACACTACTGAACTGGACTGCTGATATTCTGACAAATGAAGACTGGAATAACCCCCAAGGAACTACTTCTAAACAAATCAACCTCCCCTTGTCCTGTTTACCATCTTTCTTTTCCTCCATTTGAATAGTGGGCTAGATGGGGGTCAAAGCATTTGTGAACACTTAATAAAGGTAGGTTTTTTAAAAAAAAAAACTAAGTCTACAAGACAGTCTGACGGTATAGAAGCAAGCTGGAGCATGAATCTAATGGTCACATCATATCTATAGTCATGAAGGAGAGAGAAAGGAATGTTGACCTCAGGCTATTGTCTCTTTATTACTCAGCCCATTCCCCATACTCATACAATAGTGCCAGCAACAATAAAGTAGTGCCATCTTTTTTGGTTAAAAATATTTAATCCCTTACAGACATGAATGGCCACAGGCTTTTCTTCTAGGTGGTTCTAGATACTGTCAAGTTGAAAATATTAACCACCACCTGTGCTAAATATCACTTTAAAATATATAAAAAATAAATGAATGTGTTTTAGATCAGAGTGACAAACTATGTAACATATTGCATTGGTTTCATAATTTTTAAAGAATTTTTATTGGATTTTATGTATATGAGTTTTGGCCTGCAATCCTGTATGTAGATCACTATACGTGCCTGTAGGGTGCCAGGAATAGGGGTCCCTTATGGTTATGAACCATCATGTTGGTACTGGGAATTGAACAACAACGCTCCATTACTTGTTAATGAATTTGCTGAATTATATTCTCAGTTCCAGGTTTCTGTAACAAGAAACCAAAGCAAATGGATCCACCTTGGTTTTTCTCATTACTGGATATGTGAGCCCTGACAGTGTCTAGGTGCTTCAAGCATAGCTAAAATACAGTGAATAAACGATTACTATGACATGAGGGGAATGAAATTGACTACCTTATTATTACCCAAATGAAATGTAATTGCTGCACCAAAAATTACAAGAAAACTCCAACTATACACACTGATGTAAGATGAAGGAGAAACACTTGCGACCTAAGGAAATGCCAGCAGAAGTATTCTAAATCTCTTTCCTCCTTAGAGTAATCTAAGTGTCATTTTAATTGTGAAATTCATCTTTGACATGTGATTAATCAGACTTCTTTAGGAAAACAGAGGACATAATCTTAAGTGTGACAGCTGCTCAGCACTTGAAGATATCAATTATATCTGTCCCCCAGGCTTTGAGAAGATGAGCATTCCAAGTTCCCTCAAGTGCTTCAGATGGTGCACTGTCATAGTCTCATGTTGTTCTCTGCCTTGCTTAAAATATAGCTCTCAGAGCCAAGCTAACATCTCCTCTGTGAGGAGACAAGCTTGTGTGTAGGCACAGACCTGCTCAGTGCAATCCACCTTCCATTAATACATTCTGTTCCCTTTTGAGACTTACCCACACCCCATGCCTGAAGTGACTTGCACCAGACTTGTGACAACTGAATTTTCTACTTCTTCTTGTTTCTAAAATATACACCCACTGCTCTACTATTATATAAACTATTATTTTAATAAAGTATCAATTTATATTAATTACTAGAAAATATACTTATTCAAACTACATCTATAGAAGGACTGCCTGCTAGATTATCAGTCATGTTCTGCACTAGGTTAGTAAAACAGAGACTCACTCCCTTCCTGTTTGTTGTTTTCGAGTAACTATATTTCAAATATATAATGTAGGAAAAGTCAAACAACAGAAAATATATTCTAAAACTAAATAACAATATTAGGTAGACCTACACTCACAGGCACATGAAGCTGAAATTGACTTTTAGGAATGTTGAACAGAAGATGATAGCTCTAAAATATGTAAGTCAGAAGAGGAATTTACTCAAGACTGTGACTTAATAAAATGGTCCACAAATTCATTGAACTTTTTTTCCTATCAAGAAGTAAAGTTTGTTTTCACATTTTGAATCCAAGGAAAAGCTGATCGTCTTGACCATTAAAAGTGGTGGCAGTCAAATTTCCAGTGCTGCAGTACTTTCAAAGATTGCTTTCCATGTCTGATTTTGCTGAACACTTTTGTACTAATGCTGGTACTGCTCTAGAGCTGAATCCTAACCATTAGAAGAAAGGGACCATGATCCAACCGAGGAAGCTCTTTCCCCAACTACAGATGTGGCCTTTGGACTGAACCACATTCACACACTAATTATTTACCTTCTACTATATCTATTACCTTCAATGTGGAGAAGAACTGATCATCTAAGTCTAGCCTAGATTTTGATATTTTAAGATGATCATAATTTAAGGTCACTGAATTTGTGGTTATATTTATGCAGTAATATATGTATGGAAAAACATTGGAGGATGAGGTATTTATGAGGGAGAAAGTAGTATGTGCCAAATTCTTAAATGTGAAGTTCTCAGGGCCATTTTAGATTTTTGTGGTCCAAAATAACACTTTGGCATCTGGTTAGAAAAGGTTTCTATTTAAGGAAAAGGAGTTGATGCGAATCTTACACTCAGATTGGTGTGAATTCATTTTTTGTGTAGAGAGCTTAATAAATACAAGAACTGGTTACCCTGAGAGAAACAATGGTGATCCAGTGTAAACAACAGGGAAGTTGGTAGAGCAGTCTCAAAAACAATAATCTCAGACATAGCATTGTTGCATTGATGACACATACCCAAGATGACAGAGATGAGAGGCATCTGAGGTGGACTTTGGGATCAAATAGCAAGATTTCATATCTGCATAGAAAGAATGTGATCTGTGGTAGAGAGGACATAAATAAGTCATTACAACAGAGAGAATGAGATGCTTAAATAAAGTAAAATCAAGAATAAAATTTTGTGTTTAATGGTGAAAATAATGTACAGATAGCAGAATACTAGAAATAAGTGCTCTCTTATGACTCATCTAAGTAGGAAGTAGAGAGTAAATAACAGAAAAAGAATCATATAAAATGATTTTGCAAACCATTGGCATTGCCTAGGCAATCAGAAAATATGGGCAAGAAGTAACTATACAAGAATCTCAAAATGATGAATGTTGAAAATAATGACACAGAAATGCAAATTGGAGATGAAAATCTGATGAAACAAGAGTATTATTATAACTGATATATAACATCATGACCTCCTTTTCTTTCCACTTTAATGTTAATTGTAATATTGTCTATTGAATTGGCATAAAAGATAGCAATTGTATCACTTAACAAGTCAGAGGATTGGTAAAAAGCCAGGCATGATTGGAGGATAATAAAATAGGAATTGTTTCACTGTATTCACGTGTAAATAGCATAATTTGAAGGTATGGGAATAATTATAAGAGCATCTGAATATGACATTGACATTTAATTTTAAATTGGAGCAATGCAATACCTACTCCACATGGCCATGAACATGATAAACAGGAACAATTACTATAGAAGACAAGAACAATTGTGTGCTCTTAATTCATGCAGTAGTGGAAGGTCCTCTGAAGCATATGTGGAGGCATGGCCCAAAAATAGTCTTCTCCATTTGAGTACATTAATACATAGAGATTATTATTATTATTATTAAAGGTGGTGGTGGTGTTCAGTTTATAGTTTGATACATTCTAAACAAGGAAAGAAAAGTTTGGTTTTTAAAGTTTCTGTGTTATTTGCAACATAGGAAATGAGAAATTATTTTGTGAAGATATAGTTAAATTATGTCCTATAGTATCATAGTAGCACAGACAATGGGCAAACACAGACACTTCACTGGTTTCTAGTCATAGAATTTATTTCAGTATCTTTTGGATATTCACAATTTGAGTAAATTCATCATTATTATTTCAGGCTCAGAAAACACTCCATTAAAGGCAACAATAAAAAGCTGTACTGTGACTATTTTATATTAGTGTATGAATCTCAAATAGCTTCTGATTTTATGTGTTTATTTCTACAATGGGAGTAGGGAAAGGACATAGAGCCCTAGGGAAAGAGAAATTCAATATCATTTCACACTCATTAACTATATAAAACCAGATGTCATGATCACTTCAGCAGAGAAATGACAAGAACAATGAATGATTAGGAATACAGCAGTTGATTAATGACTCTATTTTAGTTGGTTAAAACTTCTAGGTAATATCAGTCTCTGCTGCTGTAATACACTACATCTTCCTGCCTTAGCTAATAATGTGCTTTACATTTTGACTTCTTGAGGATAAATTTTTGTTTCATACAATAATAACTATGAATTTTTATTTATATAAGCTTATATTGAATATGTGAATTTTTTGAGATGCACAATATCTATTTTCAAGAAAAAATGAAAATATTTCTTAAGAATTTGTTTCTTTTAATCCTCAGGATTATCTGAGGAAACAGCTAAGAGGAAAACATTTGTTCATATCCTAGTTTGTTTTTGGTTAATATGCTAAACAAATTTAGGTGTCTAAGAGATGGATATTGGGAACTATCTAACAACCAGTCTACCTGACATGGCTAACTCTAGATACCAGTGAGATTCCCTGTCTCAAAAATATGGTTTGAGGAAGATATCTAATGTTGTCTTCCTGCCTCTGAGTATATTCTCACAGGCACTTGCGTGCGCACACACACAGAGGGAGAGAGAGGAATAGAGAGCAACAGAGAGAGACATAGGAAGAAAGAGAAATACAGAAAGAGATAGAGAGAGGCAAAGAGAGAGGGAGAAGGAGGGGAGAAATGTAGAAAAAGAGAGTGCTCTTAGGTTTAGCAATAACTGAATTATTTTAGTTAAAATATCTTAATAGTTTGCCTATTATACCTCTTGCATAGAACAATTTTTATTCTGAGATATACTTCAATTAATAAGAAAAACAAAATGAAGCCTACCCTTTGTTAACCCTTGAGTTTCATATAATACTTAAAAAATAGATCACATATCACATGTGCCCACATAACAAGAATTTTTCTATGAGGTGAATTAGCACCAAGTTTCCTTTCCAGACTTGACATGTCTGTGGCTCGTTACACTGTTGTTTCTGCTGCTTCTTAGCAGCACTGCATCTCCAACCTTTATGCTGCAGGCATGTAGATGATTCTATGTTTAGATACACAGATGTTTGTTTTTCTCAAAGATGCACCAACTACAAAAAGAGCTCGTAAGAATGGATAAACCTGTCAAAATATTTGCCTTTTATAGAGGAAATAAACATAACTTATTTTTAAAATGATTACTTCCTTTAGTACTCTCATGAATTTAGTTCTCTACAGTAAGATGTAGACAATCTCAGAGCCTACAAACCAAGTCATTTCTGGGAAGGGCGTATAAGAAATAAGAAATTTGAAAACTGTAGACCTCTGTCCACCTGAAAAAGAGATAAATACTTTGATATACTAGTAAAGAAAATGTTTGTTTCCCAGATGCTAGCTTATCTTTGGTGAATACAAAATCACTTGTTCCTTCCATGTGAAAATATAATGCAACTATAATATTCTGAAATAAAGTGCAAAGGCTGTCAATTAGCTCAGTTTTTCAGTCTGAAGCATACTGAAAACCACAGACTTAAGAATGATAAAACAGGACTCTTTGGCCATTCATATTCATGTCATACACTAGTTAATTAGTTAGTTAGTTAGTCAGTCAGTCAGTCAGTCAGTTAAATTGTCATTATTATTTCATCTTCACAAGTTGGAATGAAACCATAGAGATATTTTATTCAGAGTTAATGTAAGTGTTCAGTAATTCATGAAAATACAGAATCTTTTTGAGATATCATATGTTAATTTTGTGACTGTTTATTTTTCATACATTGCAAACTGAAATGTAATAATGGTGTACAAACTGGGACCTACAACTTACTTTCTGACAATATCTTTACCTTAAGAAGGTTATTTATTTCAGGATAAAGTTCTCCTACATGTTTGTATTTTTCATTTTCATGTTAGACCAAAATTGTAGGGTCCTTTTTTTCAATAACACAAAAGCAGTGTGGTAATCTTTAACAAGATATTAGACAAATTAGCTATTTACTTAATGATAATTGGATTTTTTACATGTCTGTATATTTTATTAAAACATTATTATTAAGATACACCAATTTATGAGCATCTCTACATTCAATATAAAGGAATTCTATGGAATACAATTACACAAAATGCAGCTTAGCAAGCAGAAACACGTGCCTGGTTACTTTAAATAGTGTTGCCCAGTAGGGCTGTAAGGATACCTAGTTCTCACCCACTGTTTTATTCCATTCAAATTCTGAGATATTAAATATGTATAGCCTAGATACTTGATTTTATGAGTGACATTTAGTATCATTTGATTATGATTAATTTGGGCTGGTATTTACTATTTTTCTGTAGGCCTGATGTATAATCGGTTTACATCATTGTTCAAATGATAAGTCATATTCTTCTATTTTTCTCTTAGCTATATTTTTTTTTTTTTTTTTGGTTTTTTGAGACAGGGTTTCTCTGTGTAGCTGGGCTGTCCTGGAACTCACTCTGTAGACCAGGCTGGCCTCGAACTCAGAAATCCTCCTGCCTCTGCCTCCCAAGTGCTGGGATTAAAGGCGTGCGCCACCACAGCCCGGCTCTTGGCTATATTTTTATCTGTTTGAGAAAATTACATGGTCAAAGTCAACTAACTTTGATTATTTGTTATGAGTTTGCATCTTGTGTTGAAATAGATTGAATGTCATCTTTTTTTTTTTCTACTATATTTTCTTTATAAATATACAGTCAATTTAATGATTTGTTTTGGTGATTGTATCTATATGTATTGTGTCTTCGGGAGAGTTTGTGCATCGAAGTTTAGGTGCCCTCTGGGGCTACAGAATCTTTTAGAGCTGTAATTACAAACAGCTGGAAGCTACTCAACATGGGTGCTGGAAACTGTACTCAGGCTCCCTGGGAGAACATTATGTAGTCTTAACCACTGAGCAATTTGGCCAGCTTGCATTTTTATAATTTTTATTGTTGTACAACATAGTTCTTTTGAAGAAGAACTACCTTAATATGTCTTTGTCTACCTATTACTGTTTTCATATGTTCATCTTCTAGTTTGCATAGAAACTAAACAATTATCTCACATAGTTGACTGAAAATATACTTTTTATAAAAATGATTGGAATACTGATTTTATTCTATTTTTCCCCATCTATATCTCCATACAGACATTAATATGCATGGATATTTTCTTACTACTCTATGATTCATACTATCATAATATTTTCATTTTAATGAATAATAAATTATTTTATATTATTCCCTATAAGTTTACCACAAATGTAAAGTTTACTGCAGCTTTACATAAATTTTTCTACCTGTATTGTTTTAATCATTGCCTCTGTGGAGCTTTGACTTAGGCAAGTAATTTATCAAATTTTCTTTCCATTACCTGAGAAATTAAATAGCAACAACAATCTTGTTATTACATAAGACAGTTATATATTTCATAAAACTATGCAATAAATGATAAGGGCTTACATATTTTAAATTGCCACTGAATACAGATCCTTGGTTCTCTTAGTTCTACCATCATGAAGACATTAACATCTAAGATTTTATAGTGACATGAAGTAGGATATTTCCTTGGAACCAAAACCAAAAGAAAGCAAAACAACAACAAAAAGGCTTGGAAGTCATGTTTTAATCCTTAGTGAATTCAGCACTTTGATTGTTAAGATATAAGTAACTTCTTTCTTTGTATGATACATATTAATAAGCTTTCCCACAAACATGGGCATGTTATGTGAAAACTGTTCAGATAAAATTCTAAATGAGATATTGAACAATTGCTTATTGTGATCTAATGAGAAATTCTGTCAATAAACTTTCTTTCTTTTTATTATCTTTAATCCTTTTTTTACAGTCTAGATTTTATCTCCCTTCTGCTCCACCTCTGACAGTTCCTCATCTCATTCCTCCTCTCCCATCTCTAAAACTAGAATTGTTCCTGTCTAAAAATAACTGGAGACAAAAATTGAGAAGAGACTGAGGGAAAGGAGATCCAGTGACAGGCCCAAATCGGGATCCATCTCAAGGGAAGGCTCCAAGGCCTGACACTATTACTGATGCTACAGTGTACTGGTGTACTTACAGACAGGAGCCTAGAATGGCTGCCCTCCGAGAGTACCAACAATAATACTTTTATTCTTTGTGAATTTTTAGTATATACAACAAAGTATGTTATATCCAACTCTATTCTTCACCTTCCAATTGCCTCCCTCAGTTCTTCTTTCCTTCTTCTCCACTCCCCCACCTCCATTTTCTTGCTTTGTTGTTTGTTTTGATGTAGACAGTAGGGGATGCAGCAGTGTGTGTCTTACCAACCTGTTTGTCTATCTCACAATCATCTAGGTATCATCTATTTATCATCTATCTGTCTATATCTGTCTCTCTGTTTCTCTGTCTAAATCTAACAGAGCATAAGAAAAGGTTTAAAACAATTAAGACTCAGACTTCAGTCATATTTATCTTTGGGTCTGAGATTTATATTGTCTTTACTTATGTAGTGCATATATATAAATATACAGTGAAACAATAAAGTATACATTTGTGACCAAAATTTAACTCTACATTTCAAATTAAAAATTGAATCAATAAATTATACACATTTTATACATTAATTGGCATGAATTAATAGTAAAAAAATACAGAAATTGTATAAAATGTTATACTTAAATACAAGTTTTTTGCAGAATTTTACAATTTCCCAATTTAAAATATATATACATATATACATAATATGTGTATGTATAGTACATATATATGTACATATATTTATGAAATATATTATGTATATATATATATATATATATCTTTTTTCTATGACTAATATGTTAATGCTAAAATATTATGAAAAATGTAATTTTAATACCACACTAGGTCTTTAACTTCTGACTAGCTAGGGATTCATATAAAAGTCCTAATGTATGATATTTCTGTCATACTTATTCTGTAACTAAAATAAAATTTTATATAATATTTAAAAGTTAAAATTATTTTCAATTATGCTGGCTTATAAGCAATTTTGTCCTCCAATTGACTCAGTCTTCAATCATATTTATCTTTGGTTCTAAGGTATGGTGCATATACATAAATATGTAGTGAGACTATAAAGTATACATTTGTGAACATAATTAAACTCTGCATTTCAAATTAAAAGCTGAATCAATAAATCACATTATACTTAAATTGGTATACAGTAGTCTATTAGAAACACTCAAATCTGTTAATACCTTAATGAGTAGTAATGCTGATATTCCGCCATTCCACTTAAAGTATCTGACCTAACAAACCAAAATCACAATTAAGAAGCAAAACGTATACATCTTAATGCACTAAGAAACCAGAAACAGAATCGTTCCTAATGAACACTTTTAATGATCAAGAGAGAGTAAATTGTAGTGCTCTCCTCCTAAACTGTTATTCCTCAGGTCAATTTCGCTTTTGGCGTCGTGAATCATTTAAATGATTGAAGATTATACTTTTTTTCCCCTCAGACTGGCCAACTGCTCTCTTTGATACAATCTGCAAACTGCTTATCTCTCTGGAACCTCTGAACTTGTCTCTGCGAATGCTTCCAAGCTTTACTCCAGCTGATTAAGAGCTCAATTCAAATGAAGTGCTCAACTCAAAGCCTTAGAGCTTTCATCCCCCGAGAGCCACCAATCAACAGTGGGACAGCCCAGAAAGAGACCTGGGAGGGGGCCCTTGTCCTCACTATTCTACAGACTATTAAGATCTGTGTCCTTACTCTAGCCTCCCTTGATTGTTTACTTAAGCAGTCTCCTGGAGGTAAATTATCATCTCCCCGTAGTTTCTGAGAACTTGGGCTGTTCGAGAAAGAACTGTCTAAATACTTACACCTAGTGATTTAGAGCATATGGATTGGGTAGCACACTGATTCTCCAAATTCGGTGCTATTCTGAAGTGTGTCAATTACAGATGTGGAACTCCACACATGCCGTCTTGGAAAGCACTAATGGTTATTAAGTTTAAAGCATCACAGAATCTGAGTGGGCAATGAGAAGTCAAACTCCCTCATGAGAAATTCATCCCAGTAGCAGTGAAGAAGTGTTCCAAGAGGCTGAGATAATTTCCCTACTCTGAAGATATTCTCTGCAATTTTAAGTATTTCATTTATCCAGGCACATTCTAAAATGTTTGTCTTTTAATTGTGAATATTTAAAACCATAATTAGCTTTTTAAATGTCTTATGTACACATGTATTTATCATTACAAGGTGAGAAAACATAATTGTCTATTGAAAATATTAGCCCTTTATAAACTTTCCACTGATCCCAGGAATAAAAATTTATGCAAATAAGTCATAAATTGTAATACTAAAAAGTTAAGTAACCAATTTAAAGCTTTGGGAACCTGCCTCATAAACAAAAGGGTCGGATTTTCTACCTGTATAAAGCAAATATAAATATATTGACTGACTTAAACAATAGCTTTATTTTATATTCATATAACTTAGACAGTTTTATACTTAAAAAAAAACTCTTTAGAACTCTCTACTCTAAAAATCAATTCAACAAATTTCTAATAGATTTTTTTTTTTTTTTTTTTTTTTTTGTAGAACACAGAAGTGCTAAGAATGTGACTTTTGAGGAAAATACTACATTTCTATTGTGAAGTATGTATCACACACACTCATAAACATACAGACATACAATACACAGACGCAAAAAACACAGACACATACATACACACACAGTCTCACAAACACATACCCACATAGACACACATAATTACCCACATAAATACACACACACACATACTCAAACACAAATGCATACACTAATAAACAAAGTCTCAAAACATACATAGACACACACACACACACACACAGATTTTATTCTACAAAGAAAAATCATTCTCCTGAAACCTCTACTTATAATTTATTATAATTATAATATCTCACAAGAATCTACATCTACCAGCTTATGGTCAATAATAACAACCCTTCATACTAAGGAAGAAATATTATGAACTACACCTGTTTTCAAAGGAGTTCATATAATTCAGAGGCAATGAACAGCAATGTTAGCATAAATAAATATTCATTGATGAAGACTTTCAAGGCTTTATAATCATTCTTATCATCAAACATAACATCGGAAGGAAATGAAAGGAAAACTAGGGACACTGGAGGAAATTAGACAACACAGTGTTCTACACAAATAAGTGAGATTTAAATAAAAATATTTAAGTAAAATTTCCTTTTTTGGGGAAAAAAAAACTAGGAGGGATGTGGGGAAAAAAAGATTTTTTCCAGAAATGATGTTAAAATAAATTAACTTTTTTTTTGAAAGAAACTTTTTACTGCTTTTTTTTAGTAAGGTCTGGGGTTGTGGCTTTGAACAGAAAACTATTGTTTTTTAAAAAAGTTTCCCCCCCCAAAAATCAAAAACACCCCCTTTTAAAAAAAAAAAAAAAGTTTTTTTTTAAAACTATAGTGTTTTGCAAAAACCCCGAGCAGCGTGCCCTCGGGGTCGCCAAAAAACCCCCGTGCGGATGGAGAATTTTTGCACCCCTGATCCCGAACTTGGTGCAAATGGGACAGGGAAATAAGGGGAGATGTTTCAAGCAATCTTTTTTACTTTTGTGAAAACCCTTTTCTTTTATTTTGGTTTTTTTTTTTTTTTAAAGTTTGTGTAAAATTTTTTTGAAAAAAAACAAAAAAAGAAAAAAATGAGCAATTTTAATTTTTTTTAAAGAGCAAAATTTTGTTAAATTTTAAAAATTTTAGACCCCAAAAAGTTTTTTTGTAACTTTCCAATTTAAAATTTTTGCTTTTTCAAAAATTTTTTAAACCAGTTATTTTTTTTTTTTGGGGTTTTTTTCCCAAATTCCAAAAGGGAATTTTTTTTTTTTAATTTTTTTTTAAAAAAAATTTTTTGGGGGGGGTTTTAAAAAACCTTTTTTCAAATTTCCCCCCCCCCCCCCCCCCCCCCCCCCCCCCCCTTTTTTCCCCCCCCCCCCCCCCAAAATTTTATTTTTTAAAAATTTTTAAAACCCTTTAAAAGGGAAAGGGGAAAGTCTTTTTTAAAAAAAAATTCCAATTTTTTTTTTTTTTTTAATTTTTGGGGGGGGTTTCACCCCATAAAATTTTTAAATTTCGGGAAAAGGGCCCTTTTTAAAAGTCCCCAAAAAAAAAAATTTTTTTTTAAAAAAATTTTTTTATTTTAAAAAAGGGGTTTTTGGGGCCCCCCGGTGTTTCCCAAAAACCCCCCCCCCCCCCCCCCCCCCAAAAAAAAAACCCCCCCGGGGGCAGATTTTTTTGGGTTTTTAATTTGTTTTTAAAAAGGGGTTTTTTTTAAAGGGGTTTTTTAAATTTTAAAAACCCCCCCCCAAGGAAAATTTAAACCCCCCAAATTTTTTGGGGGGGGGGGGCCCCCCCCCCCTTTAAAAAAACCCCCCCCCCCCCCCGGGGCCCCAACCCCCCCCCACCCTTTTTTTTAAAAACCCCCCCAAACCCCCCCCCCCCGGGGCACCCCCCCCCCCTTTTCCCCCCCTTTTTTTCCCCCCCCCAAACCCCCCCCCCGCCCCCCCCCCCCCCCCCCCCCCCCCCCCCCCCCCTCCCCCCCCCCCCCCCCCCCCCCCCTTTTCCCCCCCCCCCTTTTCCCCCCCCCCCCCCCCCGGGAAAACCCCCCCCCCCCCCCCCCCCCCCCCCCCCCAAAAACCTCCCCCCCCCCCCCCCCCCCCCCCCCCCCCCCCCCCAAAAACCCCCCCCCCCCCCCCCCCGCCCCCCCCCCTTTTGAGGCCCCCATCACATCCCCCCCTAACCTTTGCTTATAAGAGGGTGCTTCCCCACTCACCCTCCCACCCACTCCCACCTCACCCTTCCAGCATCCCCCTTCTTCTGGGCATCAAGCCTCCACAGGACTATGCACATCCCCTCCCACTGAGGCCAGACAATGATGTCCTCTGTTACATATGTACTGGGGGTCACAGACCAGCCCCTGTATGCTGTTTGATTGGTGGCTTAGTCTCTGGGAGCTCTGAGAGGTCCTATTTTGGATAAGGTTGTTTTTTCCATGGGATTGCAATCCCCTTCAGCTCCTTCAATCATTCACTAACTCCTCCACTGGGGTCCCCAGGCTCAGTCCAAGGTGCTGGCAGAGCCTTTCAGGAAACATTCATGCCAGGTTCATAGGCCTTTTGTCAACATTTTCAAAAATCAAGTATATTACAATATTGTATTTTTAAAGCTTTAGAGAGTTTGCAAGCAAAGAGGTTGAAACAGAATAGAATATTTAAAAGAAAGGATTTTAGGAGTGATCTAAAAAACTGAATATTTCTCCTCAGGTGAAGAACACTTGTTTAATGAAAGACCATGCTGAGAATTGGTCTCTATCTGAGACTACTGTTTGGAGGAAATAAACTGGCAGAACCACAGATTCTATGTTCAGCAAGGCCTGAAGTGATCATGGTAAATGCTTTGGAAGTCTTAAATTGATGCCTCATTATCTTCAGATGATCTTTCTAGAGATTTAAGTAGTCAAGGAAGGCTACAGTGTGCTAATTTGAAAGCTTATGAATGAAAAAGAAATACATTAATAAGACTCTCAACACAGAAGAAAAAAAAAGCACAGAATAATGGCGTAAGTCATGTAAGAGGTAAACTATTTAGAGCAAAAATCTTGAATCAAAGCTTGTGGTGAGCAGCTGGATTACTGATATCAAGCCAATTAGAGTCTGGGAAATCAGAGTGGTACCTTGGATATGCTCATGTTTGGTTACTGGGGAAGCCATACTGGTTACATTACTCATCAGAAGAATCCATAGAATTAGTATAAGGCACTTTCAGAACACTCAATTTCTACTCAAAGCTTACATTTAGTGTTCAACCTACAGACGATACAAGAACTTTCCTTCATGAGCTTCTCACAGTATCCAATGATTACAGAGGAAAAAGACTCTTTAGGGTTTTAACTGAATGCTAATAGCAAGTATAGCCAAGTTCAATGCTATTGTCATGAAATAACACTCTTACTCATAACCACTATTCTGAGACAAACCTGGTTCACCAATCATCTCCAAGTAGGAAGTGAAAAATACTTACATAACAGTGGTATATCCATACACAATGCCCACAGTATGTAAAATATATTAAGAGGAAAGAAATTATCATCAACATTCAAGATATTGTTCATAATATAAGTATAACACATAAATCCTGGAAAATATAAGACACATGATTTAGTAGTTCAGGGAAAGAATTAAAATTACAAAG
The DNA here is from genome assembly GCA_021653895.1 of Mastomys natalensis. Lineage (NCBI taxonomy): Eukaryota > Metazoa > Chordata > Mammalia > Rodentia > Muridae > Mastomys > Mastomys natalensis. The sequence continues at coordinate 626,457 of JAJTUV010000800.1, forward strand.
AAATAGAATTAGGAAATATATAAATTTGACAAAGTTAATCACTTTTATAATACATAACATTAAAAGAATTAAATACACATTATAAAACTCAAAAAGCTGTAGTTGAAATGTATGTAACAAGTGATCCACTGGCATAGTAAAGGGAGACATACTAACTAAGATGAAATGATCAGAAATAGCATCAGTATTGAACACAGGGATTTTTAAAGATGAGAAGTGTAAAGCACCTTTGTGTTAATGTAACCACTTGTGCACCATGGTGGCAAAGCAACGTAAACAGGAAAATAGTTTTTGCTTAGTCTCAGATGTTCAATATGTTCTGACAGACACAAGATGCTGCAGCAGGATTTTTTTACATCAAGGTGGCCTGTATGCAGAGAAAGAATAGTAGCTTTCAGCTTTTCCCAATTTCCCTTTTACTAGTGGAGAATTGCCAACTCATAGGATTGTGCTTCCATTAAATGAGATGGGGCTATAGCTCTCTATTAATCATCTGTTGAAATGCCTTTATAGACATAGTCTATCATGCTATCTCTAGGTGATTCAAAATCCATTCAAAGTGGAAATAAAACTGACTACCACAACTCTTTACTTAGCCATCTCCCTTAGAAGGAGGAATAGAATAATCATGATAAGAGGCAGCTGGATGGGGGGAACATTGTTGGAGATGGGATGGAAAGGAGAACAGGGGTTTTCAGGGTCGTGTGTGGGGAAAGACAGGAAAGAGAGCTAGAGGGTCAGGAAAAGGAATGGCTTCAGCATCAGGAGAAGAGGATTGGGCGTGGAGGAGATCTCTAGGACATTCCAGAGACCTGGGATGGGCCAGGCAGGAACCCCAGTGGAGGGATAGGGACAAAAATGCACACACAAAACTTTTGACCCAAAATTTTCCTGTCTACAAAAAACTCAAAGGTGGAACAGAGATTAAGAAAATGGCCAACCAATGACTGGCTCAATTTGAGACCCATCCCACGGCCAACCACAAATCTATGACACTATTAATGATACTCTGTTATGCTTGCAGACAGGAGTACAGCATGACAGTTCTATAAGGAGCTTCACCCAGTAGCTGACTTAAACAAATACAGAGACCCACAGCCAAACATTGAATGGAGCTCAGGGAGTCTTATGAAAAAGTTGAGGGAAGGATTCAAGGTTCCAGAGGGAATAGGAACTCCATAGGAAGACCAATAAACACAACTAAACAGGATCATTGGGGTCTTTCAGAGACTGAACCACCAATCAAAGAGCACTCATGGGATTGACCTAGACCCCTCCACACTCATATGTAGGAGACATGCAGCTAGGTCTTAATGTTGATCTCCTAACAACTGGAGCAAGGGCAGTCTATAAAGCTGTTGTCTATCTATGGAATCCTTTCCTGCCTGAGATGCCTAGTCTGCCCTCAATGGGAGAGGATCTGCCTAGCACTGCAGAGACTTAATGTGCCAGAGTGGAGGATGGCAGGGGAGGATTGGGAGGAGGGCTCCACCCTTTCAAAGGAGAAGGGCAAAAAGAGGAACTCTGTGTGTGTAGGGAGCACTAGGAGCATTGTCACTAATAGGAGGTAGAGTGAATAAACAAATGGAAAAATGCAAATGAATGGAAAGTGTAAATGAATCAAACATAAATAAAATTCTAAAACCAGGAATAGATGTTAATGAAAAATTATTATACAGCATGGAAAAGCATCAAATTAAAACTCATTTATAAAATAAAATACCATATAAGGCACCTCTATTAGTGTATTAAAGATAAAGATGGACAGACACACAGGAGATGAACAGAGAATTAATTTTAACAGAAGTAAAGAAGGAAACAGTTAGACACGTTCAGGTATTGCACACATGAATCACAGCCACTGTAACTGCATGCACAAGATCTCTAAGGACTATTCAAAACAATAAGCATGGATAGAGAGCAGGCTCATGAAATCTCATGTTCAGCAAATGAGGAACTGAGAATTAATGGATGCCTCTGAATGAAGAATCAGTTTATTCAGGGATGAAGGACCTAAGAGTCTGCCTATGCTCTAGTAAAAATTTCCCTATGCCCATTTACATTCAAGAAGCCCTAAAGAAACTCAATTGTTTTCTTATGTTATCCTTCCATTCCTCATCAGTGTCCTGAAGGGAAAGCCCATGATGGTTGACTTTGATCATAAGACACATGACCATAGCACATGGCAAGCAGGCGGTGTGAAAGCTGCATTTCCTGTGGCCACAGAGAATATCAACAGAATACAAGTACAAGTTCCTGTTCAATCTAAGAGGATTTTTCAGCACTAGTGCTAGAATCCAATTATTTTTTTTACTTATATTTATAAGACAACTAGATGCTTTTCAAATAGGATAATAATGTTAATAGCAATGCTGACTTCCTAGTAAGAAAAGAGAAAAATCCATTATAATAATTATCTGCATTGATTAAAATGTAAAACAAAATGGTAACATTGTCTACCGATGGTCTCAAACTTTATCTTTGCTCAAACTGTGACTTTGATGATTTAGAAGGTAAGAAAAACAAACAAGCAACAACAAACTAAGTGCCATCTTAAGTTAGAAACAGTTGGCCCAAAAAGACACATGTTGTTAAGCTTGATCTAACTTTAATCCCATATCTTCACAGTTAGAGAAAAAATTACTTTAAGTTGTACTTTGACCCTCGAGTCTACACCACGGTATGTTCACCCATGGCATAAACACGTGTGCATTCATGCATGTGTACATACAACAAATAAATAAATTAGAAGAAAATAGAAAAATTAGAGAAATAAGAGTGTTTGCTTCACTTGTTACTTGGGTTGTTTGTTTGCTGGAAGCTCCATATGTAATATCAGAAGGGCATGCTCATGAGCCCACCATATTTCACAGTTATCATCTCAGTAATATTGTATAACACCAAGGGCCTGGATTGAGATTACCATTTGGATCCTGCCACCCAAATTAGTATGCAAATCCCAAGTCTGAAATGTAATAGTGTAGGGTGGTTCTGATGCTAAGGTTCTGTTCCCCAATTGGTTCTTGATCTGTCAATAAAGGTACCAGTGCCCAATGATGGAGGATGGGGCAGGACACTTAGAGTTGCAAGGGAAGAAGCAGGAAGTATCTTGAGAGAAGTAGGCAAGAGGAGAAGGAGGAAAGCGGCAGGAGATAATGCCAACCAGCCATGTGAATTTTCCATTGGAGTGGCCACTGGCCACTCTATTCGATTTTGCCTGGGAAGCCAGGGGAGATTTAGGAGTGCCCAGTCACTGAATTAACAAAAGTATTTTAAGATTAACTGGCTGGCGAGCATGTGTGTGTCTGTGCGTGTGCCTATGCGTGTTTGTATGTGTGTGTGTGTTGTGTGTGTGTTTATCCATGGATCCAAAGGAATCTGGGTGGAGACTGGCAGCGTGGCCTGTTCCTGGAACTTAAAGCAAAAACTACATACAACAAAATATTATGAAGAATTCAGGCCTCTTGGAAACAATTGAATCATAGGGATACAACACTTGTCAATGGAATTATTTTCTATACAATGAGAAAAAATATTCCAGAAACATTTACCACATGCACACACAAAAGGAAGAAATGGTAAGGTACTTGACAAGAGTGGGACCAAGTATAAAGCTCTCTTGGCACACTCAGCCTTAGGACCTTAAGAAATAACCTGTTATTTATAAGGCATGGCTTATTGATATGTTGTTAAGTTGGGGATGAGTAACTACAGCAGCTGCACTTGGTCAGGATAAATATTCTCTAGCCCCATGAGTACATGACTTTCTTCCATCTTTGTCCCCAGTGTCTGTCTTCCTTTGGCAACATGAGTTCAAGAAGAAGATCAAAACACAAGGAATTTGTTTCACAGAACAAAATGTAGTTGTGGGTGTTGCTGAACAGTGACATAAGAAGATAGAACTGACTGGTGACATTACATTCTATAATTTAGAAAACTCTATTACAGTTAGATTACCTAAACATTTATGGACTGGCCAACTGCAACTAAGAAAGTAACAGTACTGATGATCATAGACTCATCCATAATATCCTTGATACACAGCCTATACACATAGAGTATTAAACAGCAGAGATTTTTTTATGTCTATTCTAATTTTTACATATTTGTTAACATTTTGAAAACTCTCCTGTTTTGATTTATTCTTTTTAAAATTTATTGTATTTTAGGTGTATGTGAGTTTGTTTGAATGTGTGTCACATGATTATAGTGGGTGGAAGAAGACCTGAGAAGCAGTAAAACAGCAGTACCAGGCAAGAGTTAACGGTTGGATATGTGGGTTGGTATTCTAACCAGGTCCTACACAGTAGCAGCAAGTGACGTCACCACTGAGCATCTCGTCAACCTTTCATTTATTTCAATATATATGTACACTTACAGTATTTAGCAGGTTATCTTGATGCACATGATGAAGCAAGGTGATCTGTGAATCTTTCACTTCATTTATTTTTTTAACCATTACATATGTACTTTTGGAATAAGAGAAATTATAATCTATTTACAACATGTCTCAAGTATATACTAGTTTAGTGATATTCTTTATTCTAAGAATTATGTCTTTAGCTTACTTTGTACATAACGTTAATATTGTACTCTCTGACTTCTATCTTCCCCACATAATCTCTTTGCCTCTAGATGTTACAGTGTTTGGAGGGACCAGTCCTGTCACTCACATCATGTGGTATTTGTCCCTGTGTCTGGTTTATTTCTGTTACCATAACGTGACTTATGTTGTTTTCTGTTGTCATAATCTTCACCCTGCCTATTAGTCACCTTAGATGATTTTTCCATTGAATACCACAGCTTCATTATATCTCCCTCACTCAATGACTATTAGATTTTTCTATATGTCCGAAGAATTAGCTAAACTGTTCTGATAAACAGCATGTCTATGAAAAACTTTGTCACACAGTACTTCTGACATCCATGTGCCAACTTACAGACATAGAAAATCTGTGTAATTTTTTTTCTTTACATGTTCTTGTCTATATTTGTTTCCTGTCATTTATAATAATAATAATAATAATAATAATAATAATAACAATAATGACAATCTTGTACAGATGGATATCTCATTGCTTTATTATGTACATTTCCCTGGAGACACCTGGAGATGAGGCTTATGTATAACTATTGTCTAGATCGTTTTGCCTGTTTTAATGTTTTCTTTGAAACATAATGTCTATTCAGTATTCTTATCTTTTCTAAACAAAGAACTATTACAAAATCATAGAAGGCCCAATTTATTTCATCCTGAAGATGCATTTCTTCTTCTAAAGAATCTTTAAAGCAATTCTTCCACTTTAGCAGAACTATTTACTTATTTAGGAATTCTATAAGAATATAATTATGCTTGACAGATAAAGATATGCAACAATGAAAATGATCATTACAGAAAGTAAGAGTAAGTAAGAAAGCTAAACTTATGATGCATAGTGGCACAGAAGGTAAATTTTCATGATGAGTCTTCAACAAGAATAAAGGACTTTATTACATCAGTTCTTGCTCAGTTTGCGCGGTGCTGAGAATTCACATCCTTTTGCATTAGTTACATTACTTTCAACCCGACACCTATTTGTCTCCAGAACACTGAAATTGCAGTAAATCTTCCTAACTGGACTGAAAATAATAAAAATTTCATATTAACTGAAAATCATCTTTGCAGCCCTGTCCCTTTTCATAGCTGCCTTTCTCAATGCCCTGTGATTTCAGAACCTAGGCAACTGTTAGTCTCTTATTCCTCACTCACAAACTGTTTTTCGTTTGAATTATCTATCAGAACTTTGAGACTTCCAAAGAGCCCAGTGTTCCGGTTTAACTGCCTTCAGTACGTTTGATCTCCTCCCACATGCTCCAATAGAGATATTTCCCTTTGAATATTTTCCTATCACACCATTAAGAAATTCTGTGATCTTCATACTCTTAATTATTTGAAAAGCTATATAAATTATTAATAAGTAGGCCCTGATATTTTCCTGTTCATCGGAAGATCAATTCCCTTTATGACTGCAGCTGGTCTCTGTTAGCTACATCCCTACTGTAAGTCTGTTGTTTCTTAATGGAAGTTTTGTCTGTAGTTTAGTAGCCTCTCATATTACCATGCATTCTTGCTTGTGTTTGTACTGGACTCCTGTGTTTGTTAGTTTGGTTGGTTGGTTAGGTTTTTTTTGTTTCCTTGTTTGTTTGCTTGTTTGTTTGCCTCTTTTTAATGGGTGCTCATACTTGCTGATCATATACAATGTAAATTTTGTTCAAATTATCATCAGACTATGCACTCAAATTGACAAATAATGGGACAATTTATATGTGAGTTTTATTTCAATATCTTAGCAGTCACCAGTTGTTATCATTTGAAGAGAGAAAACTCAGCAGGTTCACTTGTAAGATTTGGAGCTGCTATATTGGTAGGGGAGGCCTAGGAATGAGCTCCTATGTGAGGGAGCAGGTCATTGAGACGTACCTTTGAAAGTTATACATGGATTTAGTTCTGTCTTTCTGTTTTTCTTTTTTTGTTTGTTTTTTTTTTGTTTTTTTTCTGCACCATGAGGATTCCTGCTACACACCTCTAATAACATTGGCCAAAATAGATTCGTCTTTGTTGAAATGGATAATGACAAATATTGTGTCATGGTGACTTTTTCCTGTCATTGTTCTGAAGGAAATTCAGTAGCAGTATCTGAATATATCAACTTCTATTACCTATAGCACAGTGAATCTAAAATGTTCAGATGTGTCACAGCAAAAAAAAAACATATTGGTTAACTTATTCCCTTTCAGGATATTAGAGACAAATTATCAAATCCGTAAAGGCCACCAGATGAACAGGGTTTTTTGTTGTTTGTTTGTTTGTTTGTTTGTTTTTTGTTGTTGCTGTTTTGTTTTCCAGAGATGAGGTCTTGAGAGTGGTTTAGAGGACAATGTTTATAGCTCAGACACTGGCTATACTGCTTGGGTAGGTGTAAATGAGTACATCATCTTCTAAACCAAATATTTTATAGAACGTCATTTAACCTGTATGATCCCTGGTCTTCCAATACGTAGCATAAGAAACTGAGCATGGTTTTTATAAGAATTGCGTAGAGACTTATATGGGTAAAACACACCAAACCATGTTTTCTCATTACAGATGGTAAAAATGTAAATTATTCAAATATGGAGTTTTAACCAAAAGGCTTATACACAGCATGTTGTAAATTTGTCATCTTAAACTCCTATGTTCTTTTTCATCTTGCTTAGTGTGTAACAGTGCAATTAATCACATTTCAGAGCCTCATTCTGGAGCACACACACCTTTAATTACAGCATTAGGGTGGCAGAGGAAAGAAGATTTCTTGAGTTTTAGGCTACCTGGTCTACATACTGACTTTCATGCCAACCTGAGCATACTTAGAAAGACACTGTCCAAAATAAAACAATACAATATACAGTGTAAAACAAAGCAACACAACACAATCGATGCGATGATGCATGCGATGCGATGCGATGCGATGCGATGCGATGCGATGCGATGCGATGCGATACGATACAGAACAAGAGTTGCATTCTCAGGAACTCCAGTGCTTAGGGTCAGAGGGAAGATTTGGAACTGCTGGATGATGATCTCACTGTGTTGCTCTGATTATCTAATAAGCTTCTGTAAACATCTCACAGGTACATGATTTCCTTTCTCCCCCCTTCCTACATCTCAGCCTCTTGGTCTTCTGAATATTCAGTTGTTTTGGCTTTCTTACTCCTGTAAGTTTGATTTATAATACCATTAAGTATTTACTTATTTCTGCATATGGCTTTATTGTAAGCTCTGGGAAGTCAATGGCCTTGCTCTTGCAGTTTTGATTCCTGGGCCCACTGCTTTGTAAATATATAATGATTATTGTCTGATATTTTTTCTAGTAAATTGAATTATTGTTTCTTTAAGCTACAGTGTATATTTTGGGGTTGTTGGGTTTTTCTTCCAGTAACTGTGAAAGAAAATTCCCTTGAGTAGCAAAGGAGAAAATTAGTTTAGAAGAGACACAAAGTAATTAACGTAGGATATAAAGCAAGCAATAAAGTTAGTGAAAATATAACAAACATAATGAAATTAAAATGCTATTAAAGGAAATATTGAAATAATAAGAACCAAAAGTGGTAAACTAAAACTGCAATTTATTAAATTCCATATCATTAGTATCTTAAAATAATACCGTTCCAGGCAATTATACAAATTCCACTGTGTATGGCTTCTCCAAAGGAAGTAGGGCAGTGATACATAGCTTTGGGGAATGACTTCAAAGTTGCCAGAGGAAAGAAGACAGAAAGTATAGATAGATACAACAAAGCATCTTTCATTTTTGTTGACTGATTTCATTCTTTGATATAAAATCCATTTTAGGCCTCTGTGTCTGCAAAATGCTTCAATGCTGAAATGACTATTTGAAATATGAGACAGGTCTCTTCTATTCCACAGCCTTCCTTCTTGCATAATTTTAGTTTCAAACCTATATAATTATACAATTATAACAGTACAGGCCATTTTTGTCTCTTAATAAAAAGATAAGGATTCATTTAGAGCCTGTAGCAGAGGTTCAATTGGTCCACAATCCACACATTTTACAACTTGTCCAATGAAAACATTCACGTACATCCAAGCAATTACTGAATAGTGTTTTGTTCATATTTCCCTTGGAGTGAAATGTGTACCAATATATGTGCAGAGCTGCATGAGCTTCTGTGCATTAATGGAGCTAAAATTCAGCTGAGAATCTTTGACAATAGCAGAATGTTGCTCAAAAAATGCCAAGTACAGTTGGAGAAATACTTGAGAGAAAAGTTAGCTGTGTTTTCTTGTGCAACATTGGAGAGATATCTTTATGTTCCGGGTTTTAAACTATCAGATTAGAAAAAGCTGTGTTTTGATAAGTTTTGTTTAATCTGAACAAGGGTATACACTGAATAATATGTTCAACATAGATAAAAAGACAGAAAATAACTACAATGAAAGAAGGTTGTTTAATATAAGGAGATGACAATTGTGCCAGAGAAGACGAAATTACAAAATTGGTAAATGACACACACTATCTTTTCAGAGTTTTCAGTTCTTGGACCTCAGCTCATCCTGTAGATGTTCTATTGAACAGACTCTCATTTTAGGTCATCCAGTTAAATGAAGTTTTTAGGTTTGAGTTAAGGGATAACCAGAGCACACATCCTTATGATCATGTGTATAGCAGCAGGCATTCTAACAGGGCAATTGCACTATGATGAGTTCCCCAGATGTTCCAGCCTTCAAAACATAGGAAACCAGAGAGGTTAGCAGCCCTCAATTTGTTCCTGCCAGTCTCTATAGTAGATTCTGGGCTTCTTAATGTTTTAAGTAAAGACAAGCAACCTGTCTAATTTTTGTAAGACAAACTCTCCAAATGTTTTAACTGGCAAAAAAATGACAAGAATTTAAAGAATGCAGCAGACATCAAAAGGGTAAGGAACAAGCCCCTGTCCATTAGTGAAGGCACCTAAGGTGCCTTTTCTCCACACCTACTCTCCAACCTCCTTGCTAAATTCTTTAAAGAGATCATAAAGAATGGGGTTTGACTGTATCCACTAGCATATGCTTCATAGCAATGACTAGCTAAAGTGAGCAATATACACATGAGGATAATTCTTAGCAATTATCTCTGCTCTGCCTATATCCTCTAACATGTGCTTTATTTATACCAATGACTAGTTAACATAAGAACAAAAATATAAACAATATAGATATGAGAATAATATTTTGTTGACAATGTAGTCAGAAATCATAAAGATGCAGTCAGTGAGGAACCAGAAAGGTTGCTGATAAATATATGTGTGGGACATACTTTTCCAGGCGATGGGAAATGCACAGATATTGTCTCTCATCACAGATGAAGAGTCTACTATGGACCAAACTTATGATTGTACAAAATAACAAGTTGGCGAACCAAGAGATTTCACTGGGGTTATTAGCAGAGGTATGGACGAGAGGACACTTCCAGAAGCAGTGATGACTCACCGAAACAGTGTCAATAAAAAATCCAAGCCAGCATTTGTGAAATTACAGCCTTGTAACTCCTTGTCCCCATTACAAGCAGTTACAAATATAAGCAAGCCCCTCTGGGCATTTGCCGGGGAGGGCACATCATCCAGATCCAACAATCCTGCCATGGATAATAAAGCCATTCATTTCCATGTGTCTCCTGTGTCTCCTGTCCGCCGACATCTTCGAACTTTGGACCTTTTCGCATATGTGGGAAACTCTGCAGCGGGAAAAGCTCCGGTCCAGGACTCTGTCACGCTGACCCCGGCCCGCATCGGCTGCCCGCAGGACCCTGCCGCTGCTGCGTAGGCCCTGTTTTTTTTTTTTTTTTTTTTTTTTTTTCTTTTTCTTAACCCACACTGCCCCTTTACTAACACAGCAATCAATTATTCTCTATAGTTATACACATGTATGAAATCTGAAATTGATCTGTATATATATTCTCTTGATAGTTGCTTTATCCATTCCAACCAATTTTATTAAGGTTAATCCACTCTTCAGCATGTATACACACACACACCACACACACACACACACACACACACACACACACACACACATATATAGAAATTTAGTTTTCGTTTCATGATGAGGTCACAGAGTTTAGCCATAGATAAATGCTTATTTGGTTTGACTATTCATCTATTAAAAAAATATTTGTGGAACTTTAAGTTTACACCTTTAGAATGAAAAGAATTAGACACTTGTTTACATGTCTCCCTGTGAACATGAATTTTCATCTAAGGAATAAATGCTTAGAAATTAACCTAAGCAATATATTTTCACTTGCATACATTGCTGATACATTGATATTTTTGCCATCTTGTTGTGTGTATGTAGTTTCAACCAAATTTCCTAATGTATAATTAATAAGCACACTGCTTACTTTCATGACACGCTGTATATGTCTTAACCACTTTAACACTTTGTTGTTTTTCAATGTTGATATTTTTAGTTTTCTTCCTTCTGTTTATTCTTCCTCTTTTCTTCCTTCCTTTTTTCTTTCCTTCCTCTTTCTTCCCTCCCTGTCTGCTTGCCTTCATTTCTTTATTTCCTGTTTTAATTAATTTTTGTAACATTTGAGATTTAAAACAGAGCCCTGTGCATGCAAGACTAATATTCTATCAGTGAGTGAAACCCACCTCAAAGCTAGTTGTATACAGCTTATCAGATAACTTAATATAAGCAGAATATTAATATGAATATTCTTGAACTCTGCAACTTAATTATATGTACTTTTAATCAAGATTTTCATAAAAAAAGATATAGTGATCAAGTTCCATTGTTTCTTGTTTTTCTTGTATATACTGTATGTTTTGGGTTATTTATAAAAATATAATTTCTGGACTTAAAGTCCAGAGTATATTCTCAGATTTATTTAATAAATGTAGAGAAATTAACAGAATTCTTATTGATTTAAGATGTAAAACTGGTAAAATGTATATATGCATTAAAAGAGATTTCATATTTTGATATATGTTATATATATACATATATATATGAATATGAAGGACATACATTCATGTACATGATTTTTGAAGTAGTATAAGCTAAATTTAGCTTAAGTCCATAATTAATTTTGTTAATTATTTCTTGTAGTATAGAATTATTATTATGTTTTCATTGATAATGAAATTTATGAGTGTTTTGGCTTCAAGATAGGTGCTTAGAAATAAATCTTTATTTTAAAAAGGCCTTTACCACCCCTATTATACTAAGAGGTTCCTTGATGCTCACAGGCTTTTGTAATTTTTTTCTATGTAAGATGGTATCACCTCATCATTTTTTGAAATCTCTTGACATTGAAGAATGTACTGATATTCAAATATTAAGTCATCCTTTAAATCCAAGATTTTGTGTCATTATTGCATGGCGTATTCTTATTTTTTTTTTATTTTGTTTCATTTGATTTGCTAAACTTTATTTATTTCTCTTCCTGAGTTCCTGATACTGAAAACAGTTCACTTCACTCTTGAATGATGGATGACAAGGTGCATGAGCCAGGCTTTTCAGTTCACTTGCTATGGTGGCAGGCCCTTCCATTACATGGGTTGTTGAGTCTAAACAGAGAAACCTTACTGGAAGAGAAATGAAAAATTACTTCATGCAAGATTTCAAAAAAAAAAAAAAATATGGGTAAAGACATAGAAGTATGTGTTTAACAGCATTTTAAAGGACTTTCTCCTCTTGGAGTTCTGGATATTGTATTAATTGCTTTGTGTATTTTTGTTTATTTCAGGCAGCAAATATCCATATTTATCTCTATAAGGGTTACTTAGGTCTGGATCTGCAATGTGTACTGTATTAAGGATGCTATTATTGTAAGAGTATATGATGCTAGGATCTATGAAGAACACTATAAAACATTTCACCATAATGCTCCTATCAGTAACATATTTTATCCACCAATATGTTTGCTTTTATGGATACCAATTTTAAGACTGGGTCTCTAAGAAGTTTCTAAGAATCAGTTTCTAAATAATCTTTCTGTGTGTTGAGACCAGAGATGCTGTAATTTAGAAGTTACAAATTAGCTTCCAGTGTAACTCCTTGAAAGCATGCCTGCACAGCATGCAGAAAGCCCTGGGATATATCTTGAGCTCCACATAAACCACGGAGAGGGCACATACATACCTGATGTCCCAGCATTTAGGATGTTGAGGCAGGAATAATACAAGTTCAGTGTTGAAAACTTAAGACACTGTCTCAAATATTAATTGAAAACATAAAACTTCAATTAATCTTATTAATCTGAAGTACAACGTAAAGGAAAACATAGCTGATTCAAAATACAGAGGCACAGTTAATTTCTCACCAGAGAGTATCTGAACCACTCAAGTCCCAAACCTCACTGTATTTGCCTAAAATCCCACTTCCAGTCAAAAGCTGTGGAGAAATGTAATTACAAAAGATAACCTACTCTTGTCTTTTCCCTTTTTCCTTTCATTACCTCAAATGAATCTTCTGATCTTTAATTATGTGTGCTAACAGTATTCTCACAGAGTCTGATCCTGGTTTGTAAACAGGAGTTAGACAATGTTTGTGAAACTTGATATAATGTTAATTTACAATTTTCTGCTCTACAAATGTTTGCATAAATAATGTATCGAGGTGTTGCTGTTTCCACAATCTTTCTTTAATTAGACACTCTTGGCAATTCAATACAACTGTAAAGGAAAAGTGACAGAATGATTTCTTCTTAGCATTTCTATAATTATGTGAGCTGCTTTAGAAAGTAAATTTTCAAAAATTGTTCCTCATGTCACTAAGATTCTCTTTACTAGCTAATTGGAAACCACTATGTTCATTTTGTTATAAATAAAATATTCAAAATTCAATTTATTATTTACAGCAAGAAAAAAACTGTTGATATTCTATGGATGATTGATAACAGATACCCTTTTCACTGAAAGTCTTACACACACACACACACACACACACACAAACACACACACACACACAAGGGAGGGAGAGATGGAATGAATGGTTCCAAGGACCGTCCTCAGCATGGAGAGGGTCTCTGAGACAAGGGCTTTCTGAGAGAAGCAGAAAGAATGACTGAAAATCAAATTGTGGGTCCAAGCTGGTAGCCTTCTGCTGAGATCTCTGTCTCTCCATCTCTCTGCCTTTCTCTGCTCCCCCCTCTCAAAAAAAAAAAAAATTAAAAACCTCTCTGGATAGCTCCTACAGAACACAGGTCCAGTCTTTTATTTACCTATCACTACCGTCATTCACGCCAGGTTTCCTTTAGATTATTTTATGAATCCTCATCCCATGGCCCCAGCCCTTTGATTCTTAAGAGACAGCAAGCGTTTTTTTTTTTTTTTTTTTTTCTTCTTCTTAACATTGCAAAAGAATTCAGAGGTCTGTCTGCCCTTTGTTGCACAGATGATAAGATAGTTGGGTGGGACCCTGCCCTGAAACTACCACTTCTACAACACCTAGGCCTGATGTTGCTGTGTCCCAGGTTGACCTTGAACTCAGGAATCTGCTTGCCTTTGTATCTTTCTGACAAACTCGCTCATTAATGCAGCTTCCTTTGTTCCTTTACATTCATGAAGCACCTCATAATTCATTTTGAATCCTTATATTTTGCATAGTTGAGAAATTATATATATTTTGAACTCATGTATTTAGAGCTCTTTTCCATAGCCTTATAGGGCTATGGAACCTTAAGGGCTGTCCTAAAGGTCCCAGCATTTACCTTTTTGTGGAGATATTAGCCACACCTTTGCCTCCTGGACCAGTGCTGTCTGATTATCATGAAGTCATTAATGTTAACAGAGAGGATGTTCTCGGAAGAATGTGAAAATATCTACATTATTACACAAGCCTTACACCTACAGCACCCATCTAACCTTGTGGAGGTTCACATAGGGCCTTGTCTCAGGGGCAGGAACCATGTCACTGTCTCAACCAGGCCACACTTGGCTGGCATCTTTTAGAGGCTCATACCAGGGCCCTGTCCAGGAACCATGTGTCCATCTCATTCTGTCCCTACCAGGGCCAGGTCAGGCTCATCAGAAAGGGAGGGAGAGGAAAGAGAGAGAGAGGAGAGGAGAGGAGAGGAGAGGAGAGGAGAGGAGAGGAGAGGAGAGGAGAGGAGAGGAGAGGAGAGGAGAGGAAGAGGAGGGGAGGAGGGGGAAATCCAGGCTCAGCAGAAAGTGTGTGTGTGTGTGTGTGTGTGTGTGTGAGAGAGAGAGAGAGAGAGAGAGAGAGAGAGAGAGAGAGAGGGAGGGAGGAAGAGGAGAGGAGAAAAAGGAAGGGGGGGGAATCCAGGACCCAGAATGATCAGAATGAACAAAAGTTAATTTATCTTTAACAACAAAGAATCTAACCAAGTAAGTTGTATTATTGAACACAGTCATATGCCACACAGAATTCCTGTGTTCAGTGATGCACTGTGTGGAGAACTGGGCTTTATGACATCACGATTTTCCAGGAATTTCAGTCATGCACAGAGCATAATACTTGGTGGTGAAGAGAAAAATGTTGGTACAGATTCATGTGCTGGACTGTACATATGCTATGTTTTAAGGCTGACTCTGTCTGCATAGGAGTTCTTAGTACAATATATGCCACGTTCACGTGGCAGCATCTCACATGTATTGTGTTTAACACTCCGCATTGAATCATTTTCATGTGCTTTCATTTCTTGGTGTTTTGTCTTTGTGCACACACATACACACACACACACACACTGCATATTTTAAACATCTGCTTGTAAAATGATATTGTGTGGCATTCACCCAGCAGGGAAGTCTATGTCTTCAACATCCTCAATGCTACACAACTGCATTTTCAGGGGCTTCTGTTAGTGGAAGGATTTTTCAGACGTTCATGTTTCTTAACACAAAGACAGAAAATACAAATGGCGATACAGAAGGTGATAAAGTGGTTGGTCCTTTGCCTTGGTACAGGTGGCATGTACCTGTAATCCCTGCCGAAGCAGGGAGAAGAGCTCAGAGCCAACCTGACATGATATAATGAGACCCTCTTTGATAATTAAATTATAAAACATATGAATAGGTAGGTGACTTGTTAAGGAAAAGTTTGCTTCACAAGTGCACCCATCATCCATGTTATTAAAGATCAAGAGAGAGTAATCTGTAATCCAACTGCTTGTGAAGCAGAGACAGACAGATTCCTGAATCTTGCTGGTCAATCTATTGAATGATAAACTCCAACTTCTGTGAGAGATACTGCTTGCCTGCATGCTTCCTTCCTTCCTTCCTTCCTTCCTTCCTTCCTTCCTTCCTTCCTTCCTTTCTTTCTTTCCTTTCTTTCTTTCTTTCTTTCTCTTCCTATCTATCTATCTATCTATCTATCTATCTATCTATCTATCTATCTATCCATCCATCCATCTAGCTATCATCTTTATTGCTCTTTGTTTTTTAAGACAATGTTTATCTCTGTAGCTTTGATTGTCCTGGAACACACTCTGTAGACCAGGCTGGCCTTGAACTCACAAAAGTCTACTTGCTTCTGCATGCTGGGATTAAAGGCCTGTACCACTATCACCAATCTAGACCCTGCCTTTGAAAGTACAGTGGAGATTGATAAGAAAGACAGGACATCAACCTCAGCCTCTAGTTTTCACATATACATAAGCATGTACTCAGTCTCACACGAAAAACAAAACACCAAATCAAATGAGACTTCAAATAACATTTTTACATAAAATCTTAGGTTGTCAGGCTGGTGTCTCAGGGGCATAATTAATATTGAGACCTCTGCACACAACCAATTAAATGCACAGTTGAATTTAATGTTATCAGTATTAAATGAAAAGAAACTCAAAGGATATAGAGTAGCATGGTGATCAAACAAAATTGAAATGGGAAATATAAAAATTTTATGATCAATAAAATTTAGAGATACCAAGTATTTTGTTTTAAAACCTAACAGTGATATTTGAAATTTACTATTATGTTAAAATTATCAAAACTTGCAAAAGGAAGGGTAGTAAGGAAGTTAAAAGCTCATCTAGTGTAAAATCAAAAAAAAATTTCATACAAAAATAAGCATAGAAAATATCTACAGTAGGAAAAATTTAAAAGCTCTGAAAGCCCTTGTGTTAGCTATTGAAAAGGTTAGGAACAAACAGATGACTTTAGCCTCTGAGTTTCTTTTCATATTATACTGTAGCTTTTATTCCTTAAAAAATAGCTGTCTTTGGTTTAAAATTTTATATATTGGAAATGATGAGTCTTTATTCACCATAAGTTGAGCTTTGGCAAATATTGAGTTAGTAGTTTTTACAAGCTTTAAAACTACAAATTGAAACCATCATCCTCCTGTCACTGAAATATTAATCAATTGAATATTTGTGGTTATTTTAATATTTCTGAAAGTCACATAAATGCCTTTACTGATATTTTCCTGAAATTAATACTTATATAACTATATACTGAATTTTATTTATATACAAATACATAAATTTTACTTATATATTTTTTTGTCTTCTCACTTTGATTTTTTTAATTTTTCTTATGATGATAAGATTTAGGAATCTAAATCTTCAAAATATTTGAAAAAATAATGAAATTGAAAATACTGGGAAAGAATTAATTGGACATAATGAGTCCAACATTGCTAATTGCATGACAGGGACTATCATACTTGTTAGTTGCAGTAACTAGTGTCCTTGGGAATCCTCACGGCCACTGTTTTAAATTAAAGATATCAAAGCTAATGAGGCAAAATTACTTGTTCCAGATGAATTCCTTCATAGAGAGTAAATGTTTACTAAGCTAAAAGCATTATATATAAGTGTTTCAAAACATACCAAATAAAGCACAGATTCTCAGTTCTTTTAAACTATATAACTTTAATGAGCAAGTAAAATAAGAGCATTTAAATAGGTACTTTTCTACAAGATGATAAAAATTTTAAAATGTAGGCATCAAACAGATTGGTCAAATGTGCTTCACCATTTGTAAATTGTTAGTTTTCTAATTTCAAATTAGGTTTTTAAATGGTGAAGTAAAAATTTCTGGTTTCTTTGGAGAACCAGTTGTGTCATGTGATGTTTTTCTGGAAACCTCTCAGGAGAGGATGTTTTGCTGAGAGTAGACACATGAGTTTTCTGGAAGCTTTTTGGTGAGCAGGCATGTAAGGTTTTTCGAAACTGGGTGGCTGAGAGGGCACATAATGTTTGGAAAGAGTGTAAGTATCACCCAGCAGACAGTGGACTATACTCTGGCATTGGATCACCTTGCTTTCTTCTTTGCCTGTTATAACTTCATAGAGAGAAATGCATGAAAGAACTTCTGGTAGAAGCTTTATAGTTTCTTCTGGATCAAGCTGATTCATGTTTGGTGTTTTGCTAGTGGAGTGGACTGTAGAAAACAGAGATTGGAATTGTCCCCCCAAAACTACTTCTAAACAGGTTTATGTCTCCTCTGTCCTATTAACCATATTCCTCTCTTACCTTTGGTTGATAGGTTATAAGGGAAGTTGAAACATTTAAGAACCCTTATTGAAGTAGGACTTAAGAAATATAAGCCTACAATATGGTGTATGCAAGGAATCTACAAAAAGCCAGTTCTTCAGCAGAAAGACTTAAAGGCAATACTAATACAGGGATTGATGTGAAAGTAGGCAGGGTTGTGGGCAAGAATAAAGTTGGAGCCAAAACAACTCTTAGGATTTTTACCTTTACCTCAGTAGTAACAACCAGCCACTGAAATTCTCAAATACTACAAGATGTGATGTGCATATTTTATGAGAGAGAGAGAGAGGAGAGAGAGAGAGAGAGAGAGAGAGAGAGAGAGCTCAGCATAATTCCACACTCCAGTTGGCCTGAAAAGTGTGAAGAAGTATCATTGTGCAGGCAGAGGGAGGAAGAAGTGACAGGTCAGACAGATCAAAGATATAATGGCACTGATAGTCATGACATGAGAAGAATAAAGGTTTCCAGCGAAGAAAAATTAGAAGATTCTGATGGATGCTGGCAAGATGGGACAGTAGATAAAGACCCTGATGGCCAAGTTTGATTTCTGGACTTTACATGGAGAAAGGAGAGAGCCAATGCTCTAAAGTTGGCCTCTGACCTATATAAGTGTGTGTGTATATGTGTATTTGTATGTGTGTGTGTATGTGTGTGTACATTTTATACCTACATACATCACAGAGAGAAGAGAGATGGAGAGATTGAGTGAAAGAGGGAGCAAGAGAGAGAGAGAGAGAGAGAGAGAGAGAGAGAGAGAGAGAGAGAGATTTTTAAAATATCATGATGGTAGCAAATACTGAAAGTTGATGCTATACAAAGATTTACAAAGACTTTTTCTTGAACCTAAACATTAAAGGATACCAATCTCAAAATGTTGAAGTTTGCTGTTGAGCAGAGAGTGTATTTTTACACAACCCAGTTAAGCAGTTAAGTTTTAAAGCGTACTTTGTCAGAATTAAAAAGAGTACTTTCTGTTCTCTGATAGTACTTGATTCTTCAACTTGAAATCAAAATGTGTTTCAAGATGACCCTTTTTTGGGGGAGTGCCGTGAAGGAAATGCTGAACAACTTAAAAGGAAGAATAAAGAGGTAATGTGCGTGGGTGAGCTGCTCTAGGGGCTTTATGCCAGTTGGTGTTGAGTTCAGAACTACAGTGCCAAATTAAAAGACTATTGCAGTGGATATTGTTAAATAAGACAGTTCATGTTCAGAAAGCCAGGCAGGTACTTCTTTCCAAGTAGATAGAAAATATCTATTGGACTTGCTAGCAACAGGTTAGATTTTGTAAAAAATCAGGAGTATCAGAAGTATGTAAACTTTTTCTTTGATGGAAGCATACAGAATATTACTATTCACTATTCCAGGATGATGATATATAATCAAGTGATGATTAGCTCTACGAAACTTTGTCTCCTAGCACCAATGTGGAAGATCCAACAGGCAAGGGAAATTCCAGCCACATTCTGTGTTTGCCTGTGTGCTGTACTTCCAATATTCCCAACATGCATTATCTGTCTAAGAAAATCTGTCTTGTAGCCACAAGTGGCTTCTCTTTTCTACTCTGTATCCATGGAGACTGAGAGAATGCTATGACAGATTAAGAGATCTGACTAGGACAATGCATGATTATCACTTGTTTTGTTTTTCATTTTTGTCCAAAGTTGAGAATAATTCTAACTTGGTAGTTGATGCTATCAGCTTTTGTAGAATTATAGTGCTTTCTTATACATAATACACAGAGTTCAGAAATGTATATATGTCTCCGGTGTAGCAATATTGAGAATGATGATTATGACACCACTAATAGAAAATAGAAAAAATAGAAAAAATCATGAATCTGAAAAAGAACTTGGCACAGGGTATGGTACGGTAGGAAGAAATAATAAAAGTTATGAAAAAGAAAATAGTAAGAATAGATCATATCCATGTATTACATTGTAAAAAACCAAATAAATTTAATGTTTTAAAAATAATTAAATTGTATATTAAGAACTTAGAAAATATATCATATGTATATGTCTTTGTCAGGGTTTCTATCCCTGCACAAACATAATGACCAAGAAGCAAGTTGGGGAGGAACAAGTTTATTCAGCTTACACTTTCACATTGCTGTTCATCACCACAGGAATTCAGGACTGGAACAAAAGCAGGCCAGGAAGCAGGAGCTGATGCAGAGGCAATGAAGGGATGTTACTTACTATCTTGCTTCCCCTGGCTTGCTCTGCTTGCTTTCTTATAGAACCCAGGACTACCAGCCCAGGGATGGCACCACCCACAAGGGGCCTTCCCACCTTGATCACTAATTGAGAAAATGCCTTACAGCTGGATCTCATGGATGCATTTACTCAAGGGAGGCTCCTTTCTCTGTGGTAACTCCACCTTGTGTCAAGTTAACACACAAAACCACCCAGTACAATAGCCTTAATTCGTTTGTAATCTACAACTTAGATTACAACATATCAAAAAATTATTATCAAGTTTCATAGGAGAAGTAATTGTAATTGTACTTACAGTTCACAGTAAATATTCAATTTCTTAATACAAGAGTGTGCTATTTAATGTCAACAAAGTAAATGTCTTGTACTTCTATAAACCCAGTTGTTTCAGTCTTGCTCTGGATCGTGGCATTTCATTTTGCTCTTATCTTGTAGTATCTGTTCGTATTTAGCACTGGAGGTAATTTTCCATCTCTGTAGTCTGATTATAAACTTCTCTTGCTACTTCCCAAATTGCACTGTTCCGTCTGTCAAAAACAGCTGGGCTGAGTGAGAGAATAATGTGAGTCGATTAAAAAGAAAAGTGCAGCCTTGAAATGTGAACTATTTGATTACACAAAAATAGAAAGTTTAAACTGGTCTTTTTCTAATCTTCTGCCATCTTCTCTGAAGCAGCTTTTGATGGAAAGGTTAGTGGAAACATCAAATTTGTTGGTTCTGAATGGCATCTTTGCTGGGGAAACACATGTAATATTTTCTAAATGTGTTGTTAAGTAAACTGTGTCTGATTTCAGTGCAATGATTTTGCTGTACTAGAGAGATGCTACACAGATACTCATGCACTGAACTTAAGTCTTTTCAGTATCAAACCACTTTTGTGTTTAGTTCAATGTTTTCATATAAAATTGTAAACAAACAATTCTAAAATTACTAAATTTGGATTCCAAAGTGTGAAGTGTTTTATATATCCAGATTGCTGATTGCCTTATGTTAGTAAGGAAGAACTATTGAAAAACTCATTTCCTATAATTAGTTTCTTAGGATCAGGAGTAAATTAAAATGCATAAGAGATATACTGCCTATGCTCTTTTGGTTATAAAATTGTTCTTCATTTCTCTTTTTTTTAAGGAAGGCTCTTGCTATCCCAGGCTGGCCTTGAACTAACTCACAGTTAGTTACCTCCAGAGTTACAGCCATGTGGCACTGTGCTGAACTCAGAGGGGACAGTTTTGGAGTTTATGTTAATGAGTTCCAAGTATAATAGCAACATGACCCTCAAAGGACTGGATAATATGAGCAAAATATACAAATATAAACTACATATGATGCATATAAGAAAAGGAAAACAGAAATAAGAGAAAGTCTGATGTCAGTAATGCTAACTTTAGTAAATATAAGTTCCTCTATTAAAAGGACTCTTGTTCATATTTACAAGGTGAGAAATTGGTCTAAGGTAACATATAAGTGGATAAAGCAGTCCCTTAACGGTTATCTTGTAATGAGAAAATTTATAGCATCAGTAAGTGCATGCCGCTCTTAAAATTTCATGGGCCGGATGATATAACCTGCAAATATACATTGCACAGGTTTGTGACTCAAGTAACCAGTTTTGTTGTAGGATTGTTTTCCCCGAGGGAAGCAGGGTCTGAAAGGATTAATGTTCAAGAACCTTATTAAGGTGGGGTTTTTGTAAGGCAAGATTGGACAGAGAGTCCAGGTTAGATTCATGCCCATAGGGATTATATGGCTTCTTAGAGCTGTTTGTACTAAAGTGGGTTTTACAGTCTGACATAAGCCAGTGGCTGCCTATGGGCTGAACCTAATGTCATAACTGCAGAATGAATTCCTAAAGTCACGACAGCTGAAATCGGCTGGCAGTACTTCCTCCATCAGGGACAGCAAGATACTCAGCAAAATCAACATGTGTAGTCAAGACCACTTATACTCAGACCATGATTCCTTCAGTAAGTCCTTGCTTCTATCTGAATTCATGTCTATTGTGTAGGAATAGATTTTTTTCAAATCCTACTTCAAATAGAATTCTTAAATCCATCAACCTCCCTTCTAGCCCACCAGCCAGGAGTAGTGAAAGAACATTGTTACTAGGACAAGCGGGGTGTGAACCAGTTTAAAAGTACTTCTTTGGGATAAATCCAAACATGAATCAGTAGCAGCAGTTCAGTACAATCAGTAAACACCAAACACAAATCAGTAGCAAGGGCTTGATCCAAAAGAATGGGGAGACTTTCTACTTGATGGGCAAGAGTCTGCTATAGTGGTAAGGAGCAGCCTGGAATAAGAAGTTCTTTGGTTCTTTTCTTTATATGAAGTCATACCAAGTAAAAATCAGCAAAGAATGTCAAAGCATTGCAAAGCCAACCAATGCAAGAGCATCATTCACTATCTTATACTCCTTGCAAATGTCATCTGCCCTCTCAAGCATCTGCTCCAGCAAAATATTACATGCCCTTTCACAAGGCAGCTTCCAGAAAAACACCACGTCTGTTCTCAGCAAAACATCCTCTCATAAGACAGCTTATAGAAAGTCATCAGATGACACAACTGAGTCTCCAAAGGAACCAGAAATTTCCACTTCAATATAGTGTCATGTTTACCTGAAGTACTTCACCAAGTGGACTAAAGTTGATGATGGTTTTAGTTTGACATACTTGTCTCTTTTATGTTAAAATTATAGAGTTTTACGCGCTGGAAGAGATTTTCTAAGTGCTCAGTACAAAGATATATATATATATATATATATATATATATATATATATATATATATATATATGTATATATATATATATGTTTCAATTCTTCAAGTGGGTAAACACAAAACACTAATATTGTCCTTTAATGAATTACTTAATTACGTTTCCTGACAGATAAAAAGGGAAGTAAAACCAGTTACATGCCTGGATTAACTTAATAGTAGGTTAGTTTAGTTAATGTAGTTTTGAATTACATAAAGCTGTGTATGAGCCCCTGCTTCTGCTGAATTTATTTAGACCACAAAGTGAATTGACTGCAGGACTGCCTATGCTTATATCCCTCTTTTTTTTTTTTTTTTGGAAGTTTTTTTCATTTTTTGATTGGTTATTTTATTTATTTACATTTTATTTTATTTTTTTCCTTTTGTTTTTTTTTCTTTTTCCCCCTCCTCCTGTCTCCACGTTGGTGTACCCCCACCCATCATCCCAGTACCTCACCTCCCCACCCTTGAATACCCCACCCCACGACGTCCAGCCTTCATGGGACCAAGGATCTCTTCTCCCACTTATATATAGCTCCCTTGCATATATAGCTGGAGCCATGGGTCCCTCCCTAAGCGCTCCCAGGCTGGTGGTTTAGACCCTGGGGCTCTGGTTGGTTGGTACTGTTGCTTTCCTCATGGTGTCTCGAATCCTTTCAACTCCTTCAGCCTTCACTCTATCTTCTCCATTGGGAACCCCATGATCAGTTTGATGGTTAGCTATAAGCATCTGCCTCTGAGTATGTCAGACTCTTGCAGACTTCTAAGGAGACAGCTATATCAGGCTCCTGTCAGCATGTACATCCTGACATCCACATCAACGTCTACCTTTGGTGACTGCACATGGGATGGATATCCAGGTGGAATGGTCTGTAGACGGCCCCTCCTTCAGTTTCTGTCCTGCACTTTGTCTCCATATTTGCTCCCTTGAGTATTTTGTTACTCCTTCTAAGAAGGACTGAAGCCCCCCCCCACTTGATCGTCATTCTTCATGAGCTTTATGTGGTCTGTGAGTTGAATCTTGGGTATTTCAGGCTTCTGGGCTAAAATTCAATAATCAGTGAGTGAATACCATGTATGTTCTTTTGTGATTAGGTTACTTCACTCAGGATGATATTTTCTAGTTCCATCCATTTACATAAGAATTTATCAAATTCATTGTTTTTAATAGCTGAATAATATTCCATTGTGTAAATGTACCACATTTTTTTGTATCCATTCCTCTGTTGAAGGGCATCTGGGTTCTTTCCAGTTTCTAGCTATTATAAATAAAGCTGCTATGAACATAGTGGAGCATATGTCCTTGTTATGTGTTAGAGCATCTTCTGGGCATATGCCCAGGAGTGGTATAGCTGGGTCCTCAGGTAGTGATATGTCCAATTTTCTGAGGAACCGCCAGACTGTTTTCCATAGTGGTTGCACCATTGTGCAATCCCACCAACAATGGAGGAGTGTTCCTCTTTCTCCACATCCTTGCCAGCATCTGCTATCACCTGAGTTTTTGATTTTAGCCATTCTGACTGGTGTGAGGTGGAATCTCAGGGTTGTTTTGATTTGCATTTCCCTGATGACCAAGGATGCTGAACATTTCTTTAGGTGCTTCTCGGCCATTTGCTTTTCCTCAGTTGAGAATTCTTTGTTTAGCTCCTTACTCCATTTTTCAATAGGGTTATTTGGTTGTCTAGAGTCTAATTTCTTGAGTTCTTTGTATATATTGGATATTAGTCCTCTATCGGATGTGGGATTGGTAAAGATCTTTTCCCAATCTGTTGGTTGCCATTTATATCTTTAAGGATACATGAAAAACAATTAATGTTCTGAGAAATCAGGCAGTTAGAGTAGCAGTAAAGGCCTTTTACTGGACAGCTTGATCTAGACAGAAAAATAAATCTCCTGGCCAGCCACAACTTGAAGAAGGATCATTTTAAATCATCTTAAAGAAAGGGAGAAATCATAATCCCATTTCTTTGATGAGATACTATAATTTACCTTTTCAGAATTTCTGCCCCTTTCACTTTCCCTGTGAACTAAACTACCATGAAGCTTGGCTGTATCTACCCAGTTTTGTGACCCATAAAACTTCTCCTTCCTGATTTGTGTATCTCCTTCTTTTGGATTCTATCCAGATCTTAAATGTGCTTTTTCTGATACTTTGGGCTTTTATACTCTTTCAATACTCTTCTATAAAGTCTTCATCTCCACCATAGGATTGCATGTCTATCATGCACTTGTCTGAACTCCATGACATCTTACACAGAAGGATTTTTCTTGCCTTCTCACAACCTGCTTGCTTTGTGCTTTTTTCTTTTAAACTCTATTACAATTGTCCTGCAGGCTTTCATTTTAGTCATTTCTTAAATAAATTAGACTAAATAAATAAATTAGAGAGAAGACTCCTAAGAAGAGATCTCAGTTTCCTCTGCATCAGATACATTTTCAATCTCCAGAATTATGTCGCTGGAATTTTGAAAGCCAGAAAAGAAGACAGGTAGGCAGTGTAGCAGTAAAGAGAACAAGCAACAAGAAAGATGAGCAACTCTTGAGGGGACAGTAATAATTATGTCTTTCTGACTAAATGGTATATATCATATAAATACTTAAATTATTACCACAAGTTTTTAAAATATGCTGGATCTCTACTACTTTAAAAAATGAAAAAAAAATAGAGAGAAATCAAGTGAGATGAAGTTACATAGAGAACACGCACTATATTCAGAAATAATAAATTTATAAATAATGAATTATTCCATTTCTCTGGCTAGCTATGTACACCATCTCTCATAGACTCAACCTTTATAGTATGCTTTTAAGGAAATAAAATAATGTTTTTGAGACTATTTATAGAAGTTCAAAAACTCCAATGAGGAAAATTCTTGGACTTCTGTCATCCCATCTATGTACAGAAGGCTGTCTGTTATTTGATTAAAAATACAGTGGAAGGAGTTGAAGAGATAACTCAAGATTTAAGAGTACATACTGATCTTATAGAAAAATCTGAGTTTTATTCCTAACACCCAAGTTGGGTGGATCACAGCTCACTTTAAATCTATCTCCTTGAAATTCCACACTGTTTTATGTTGCAGAATATTTGATCATATTGTGAACCCCGAAATTGAGTAATTTACTGAAAAAAACTGTTTCTAGTTGTGGTTCGCCACTGCCTTATCAGACACCTTTAATTCAAGAGATTTCTGTTTATTTTAAACAGGATTTAAAAAAAAATGCCAACCATAGATCAAGAGACAGGGCAAGCAAGCCTCTGACAGGGAGTGAACATAGGAGAAAACCATAGAGAGTAAGAGGCCGTTTAGAGGATGGATAGAGAGACAAACAGGAAGTAGAAGGGAGGGACATTCAGTTTGAAGCTTTACTGAGAGCGGAGGAGTGTTTCCGTTTGGAGATACCGGCTATGGAGGAAGGTCAGGGTTCCTTTTGCTGCGTCTTTGAAACTAGCTGGCTTTCACTTCAGTATCCAGCTCCTGAATAATTATTGGCAAAGTCAAACATTTGAGATTTTTTTGTTAGAACAACAGTCTTATGGACGCCTTAGGTACTTATATTGAGGTGTATACAGCCCTGCACAAACACGTGTGATTTCTTTCGTAAGTAAAATATAATATCTAAAAAAGTAAATGGAATTATATAAAGTAAAAATTTCTGATAAAGAATTTTGAAGAACCTTCAAAATAGTTTTAATAATAGTAGTAGTATAAATGATATTAAAATGGTACATATTTTGAGAATATATATATATTATCCTCGATCAATATATATATGAAACTCAGCATAAAACAAATGCAACCAATGGTGGCACACATGAGTATACGAAAACTTTGATTATAAAAATCTGTGACATATGAATGGCATGGAAAATTCATTAGGCTAACATAAAATTCTTCTTGCTTTCATTTGCTATTGTTGTCTCAATGAACCACGTGAAAATCAAATGCAGCTACTAACGTAAGATATCTGAGAATCTTTGTTGGGAAGGAGTGGTGAAGCCAGAAGACATAAATCTTAATGTGCCAACTTAAAATACTACAAATATCTGTCACTGCCTGTGTTTTGCATTCTTTCACCTAGAAGATGTCAGAAGTCAATCTCTCCATGAGGTCACTAGATATAAATTTGACTCATGATACTTTCTCTTTTATTCAGTTTACCATTCATGGGCATTGCCAAATGTATTAATTTACTCTTGATTACTCTTTGCCATAATTAGCAGTCATTCTAGAAAGGCACACAATTTATGACATTTATTTCTCACAGGGCTCAGAGTTAAGAGGGATTATTCTGATATTCAGAACTGATATATTGTTTTGATTTGGTCTTTCTGTATTGGCATGGTTCTATTACAAATTCCTTTGTCTCATATATATATATATATATATATATATATATATATATATATATACACTTTCACTGAAATTTTGCATATTCAGATTCCATTGAGCTACTGGGTTTCAAGACATATTTTAAGTCAATAATTGTTACTTCAAGATAACCTAAAATCTCAAGTTCAGATTTATTCTTTCACATGAAATGAATGGTAAGATTATGTCTTTACCAAGGAGACAGGACATTGCACCTTGTTAAAATTTAGATTAAGACAGTCATTGGACAAGTGTTTCTTTGCAATCTACTCTTATAGCAGCTAGGTAAATTTTACCATAAAAAAACATCAAAATCCTAATTTCTACATAATTACTATTGTTGTCTTTATACTTATATTTATGTTTTGTGTACTTGTGTGGTTTTTTTCTTTTGATTTGGTTCATTAAAAACTGGTGAATTGTATAACACTGTAAAACCATTTCCTGTGATGGTGAATTTAATGTGTGAACTTGACAGTGCCCTGACACTCACTTGATGGTCAAACACCCATCTTAATATTGCTGTGAAGACATCCTTTATTAATTAATATTACTGTGGTAGTTATCAAACTCTGATTCTTGTGGGCCCTGTATAAGCAAGTATTCAACTTTTAAGCTACACACATAGACCAAATGTACCTCTTAGAGTGGTAAACATGAAATAAGACATGTTACATCCTAACATGAGGATGCACTTAATCTAATTGATCGAGGACTTTAAAAGGCACCTCACTGCCTTTGAGTAGAGCCTCAACATTAAGTATTCCCCTGATGTCTCCAGCCTTTCAGTCTTTCTTGAAGATTTTGAACTTATGAACCCAATGACATCCATCATAAATTATTTCTTTTTAGCCTGCATTCTTTCTTTCTACATGTATATGCATATGTCCATACATATGCACATACACTCATATCCCCACACACTTACATTTATCCTTTTGGTTCCCTTTGTTTAGGGAAATCTAATGTATCAATGGCTAGTTCACTCATGTACACAAGTTGGTCAGACTGGGGTCATAGTGTGTATTTGAGAAAGCATAGTTCTTTAAATTATCTCTTTCTTGATAGCAGCAAATATTTGAAGTTCATAATTGTATTGAACCAGGCACGAAATTGTACAAATGAAGATACAAATATGATTGTAAAATATGCTTATAACATTGTAAAGGATGCTATTTGGATTTTAAACACATTTTCATATGATTATCAATGCACATTTAAAGGAGGCTGCAGCCACAGTTAAATGTTTGAAAAGGAGAAATTTAAATTTAAATTTCAAAAGAGGAAAATTAATGTAACACCAGCTACACTTTAAACTAGAGGTAATATATGCCTTGGCATAAGGTAAATAGTTTCTCTGTTTTTCTAAAGGTAAATATTCTGCACACATTGATAATTTATATTTTGGCCTGAACAGCTGTTGTTTAATCATTGTTTTTGCAGAATAGCAAATGCAAAACATATTTTACCTTAATTAACTCATTAAGAGGAAAATAGCCAAAAACATCAGGCTTTTGAGAACACTGATTTTAAGCACATCACCAGGAATAGAATAGTACCTTGTTCTCTTTACAGCTGTGTTATAGCTCTGAGTAATTCAATTACAGGACAGCACTGAAGCACAGCAATGCATGCAGTTTCACAATCCAGCCTCTAGAGGGCTCTGCACATCACTTTTTCAGTCAGCCTGATTGCAGCAAACTAAACCTACAACACTGCAGTCAGTAAATGCAGCTGCCACTCTGCAGTGAGCTTCAGAGAAACCTCTCTTTAAATTTTGTCTCAATTCTATACATTATGTTATGAAGCAAAACATAAGTGCTTAGGTAGCGCCAACAGTTAAAGGAAATTAAAAGAAATCCACTTTGAATGTGTACATGGAAGATCTTTCCTTCGATTTTCTCTGTCTCTGACCAGTACTGTGTGTGCTACACTGTTTTCTAAATGAATCTGTATTTGTAATTCTGCACAGAATTATTTATAGTATATGATGTTTAATTCAAGACAACAAATATTTTATTGATTTTTATTAAGCATTTGAGGGTGAAAAGACAGATAAATGCCAGTGCTGTCATTCAGAGTGAAATTGTCTGGAATGCAGGACAGATGCTGATTCAGGATCTTACAGTGCTCAGCTCCCACAAGCACTCTCACACTTAATCAAGTTGCTATACACTCTGAGAATATGACTCACAGAAAAAAAATCATTCCTCTCTCAGGCTTAAATCTTAATGCTGACAAAGAAAACACACCTTGTCTGGGAGACTGCAATTTTCATGAGATGTAACTCAATATACATCAAAATGGATGCCTCTCTCCTACTCAGAATTCTTGGTGAAAACAAGTCATGCTCTATTGTGGAAATTTCAAACCAAATACTTCCAAATACTTTCTCCCGTTCCAATAGGGCAGAATAGATGATGAGCAGTTTTAGGTCATAGCCTCTCAGGTTGGGGCAAAGTTTTCACCAGGTTTTGTGTTACTTGAAAATGCCCCACTAGATATTTATTGTAGAGTTACTAATTTGGGATAACAAAGAATGTATGACTAAATCTTACTTTGGTTATTAGAGCTAAAGTCTTTGATAAACCATCTTCTAAGAATAGGGCATACATCAATATATGGGATTCTATACACCTAGGTGGTTTCATACATCATTGAGGTCCCACCATAATGATAGAGTTATAGGCAGAGGGAAATGAAGAATATTCTTTAATGTTGAATGATTATTTGAAGGATCAAAGCAGTCTATGCTCAAACAGACTATGTCCAGACCCTTAAAACACAGTCCCACATTCTTCATGCCAAACCAACTTAAACAATTCAGAGAGGCCTGCCATTAAGCAGCCATGTAACCTAGTGCCAGTTCTAAAACTGTAGGTGCCGAAGCTAAATGACTCAGTACATTTTTCTTTCTATAGCTGTGAAATTTATTGTGATCACCTATGGTCAATTACTTAAAAAAAAAAAAATCTTTGAATATGAGTTTCTGCATCTCTTCCCACGGGCTGCTAGGTGAAGCCTCTCAGAGGACAGTTGTGTTAGGCTAAAAGTTGACCCAAGCTCAAATATGTAATTTCTGGCAGAGGTACCCACGGTGCAGTTGTAGTGCTACACTGCATCCAGACACCACCAGTCACCATGAACAACACAGCAATCACTGACTGTCCAGTGCCAGAATATCCAAAGATAAGAACACAGTGTTTCTATACTATTTTCTGCTTTGATACACATGTGGTTGTTTAATTGTGGAAATGAAAGACTTACTATTTTTCTAAAACTATCCACATATAAACATCAAATTAGGGTATGTTGGAATTGCATGGTATTAGAATGTTTGATATTAAAATTTGGTGTTTGAGTTTCTGATTTAAGTTTCCTAAGAAAATTAAAATGGAATTTTGGCTTAGGATTAAAATGACATTTGCTATAATTTTTGAAGTCACCCTAAATATAACCATTTTACCACTTATTTATAATAATCAGCATTCTCAGAATTGACAGTTATGAAATCAAAATATCAATCTATCCCAAAATACTGACAGCTCCCTAGAACCCAAAGTATCAAAAGAGTTACACAAACATCAATTTTCATTTAAATTTAATAAGTATGACTATTTCATGAATTTACAAAGCTGATTCTTTTACTTGGAGATAAAAGGGAGATAACAAATTATTATTTATAATTACTTTTATGATTATTTATGATTTTTAATAAAGATCTTTTATATGACCTTTTTTTACAGGACTATGCACTCAAGGTCACAAGAATTACTTTGCTAAAGGTATGAGAAGTGAAATAAGTTTGAGAAGCCCTGATCTATAGGAAGTGTACTTATAAGTTCATGGGGTGAGACCTCAGCAAAATCAAAACAACATCAACAATAAAGCAGAGTGAAAAACCATTAAAGGCATTGTACATCCAGTGAACATTCTACAGAACGCCTTCACTGAAGACTACTGTTACATATGCCAAGCATGGTTATAGGTAACTGCTAAGTTGGCATTTTTTTTACATCATTATTTATTAATCATCCTGAAATAATGCTTCTGAAAGATAAAATTTGTATGCTTCTCGTTTATTCAATGGAATGCTTAAAGGAGTCAAATTACAGCTTCATGCTCTTTAGATATTGCTAAACTATATAGAGTATATATATTCACTGAATTTTTGATGCTGACAAATGGCTATTTGATTTTCTTTCCTTTAAGAAGACAAAAAATATTGGGGGTGGGGTACTGAGAAGATGGGGGGTAAGTTGTTTATCCTTGTGTAATTGATTTGTTTTCTGGAAAAAGAAATGTTATATATTCACAACGTAGGGAACC
Organism: Mastomys natalensis; assembly: GCA_021653895.1. Classification (NCBI taxonomy): domain Eukaryota; kingdom Metazoa; phylum Chordata; class Mammalia; order Rodentia; family Muridae; genus Mastomys; species Mastomys natalensis. Next base: position 658,114 of record JAJTUV010000800.1, read on the forward strand.
ATGTGCAGAATAAATGAAGATAATACTGATGTCTATAAAAAAGTGGTTTATTATTTTATGAAAGTTAACAGTACAATCTTTTTTAATTATCACATTATTCATTTATTCAGCTACATCCCAATATCATCTACCACTACCAGAACCCTCTCAAACAGATTCTTTCTCCATTCCTCCCTTCCCTTCTTCTTTGAGAAAAGGGTACCCCAGCATGGGTATCACCCCCAATACACACATCAAGTCACTGCTGGACTAGGCACATCCTCTCTCACAGAGGCCAGACAAGTGGCCAAGTTAATGGAAATGGATTAACAGGCAGGGAACAGATTCAGGGACAGCCCCTGCTCCAGTTTTGGGGGGATTGTTATGAAGAGCAAGCTTCACATCTGCTACATACCTGTGAGGCGCATATCTAGCCCATGGTAGCTATTCAGTTAGTGGTTCAGTCTGAGAGTCCCCAAGCATACAGGTTAGTTGCTTTTGTTGGTCTTCCTGTGAAGTCTCTGTTCTCTTTGGGTCCCTTAAATTCTTCCCCAACTCTTCCATAAGACTCCCGCAGCTCCATCTAATGGGTTCTCTGAATCTCTTCTTATGGGATGCTGGGTGGAGCCTCTCAGAGGCCAGTTATGCTAGGCCCCTGTCTGCAAGCATAACAGATTTTGATTAATAGTGTCAAGGTTTGGTTCTTTCGCATGGGATGGGTCTCAATTTGGGCCAGTCATTGGTTGGCCATTCCTTTTGACTGTTCTACCTTTTTCCTTACACATCTTCTAAGCAGAACACATTTTGACTCTTAAGGTTTTGTTGGTGGAGTGCTGTCTTTATCTCTCTACTGGGAGTCTAGCTTGGCTACAGGAAGTAGCCCCTTCAGCATCCATATCCTTCACTGACAGAAGTCTTAGCTAGAGTCACCCAGGTCTTTGGCATGTCCTAGACATTGTCCTGCCTACTGACAATTTCCCTTTTCTTTCCCCTGCTCTGCTTAAACCTGATTCCCTCACTCTACTCCACCTCCATCCTTTTTCCCACTCAGATCCCTCCTTCCACCCACCTCCAATTTCTATTTTCTTTCACCTAAGAAAGATTCAACCGTCTTCCCTTGGGCACTTCTTATTATTTGTCTTCTGTGTGTCTGTGGATTGTAGTGTGGTTATCCTGCAGATTGCAGCTAATTTAGACTTATAGGTGAGTGCATACTCTGCATATCCTTTTTCCTTCTACGTTACCTCACTCAGAATGATATTTTTCTAGTTCCATCTATTTGCCTGCAAAATTCATGATGTCATTGTTTTTAACAGCTGAGTATTATTCTATTATGTAAATGACATCTTCTTTATTCATTCTTCAGTTGAGGTACATTAAGGTTGTTTCCACTTTCTGGCTATTAATAATTCAAGCTGATATGAAAATAGTCGAGCAGTTGTGGGATGGTGAAGCACCTTTTGTGTATATGCCCAGGAATAATATAGCTGGGTATTGAAGTAAAATTATTCCCAATTTCTTGAAAAATCATCAAATTGATTTCCAGAATGCTTGTTCAACCTTGCCCTCACAACAGCTCCTTTAGAAAACACCTGTTTGATGATAGCTAATGAAGCAGCTTATGCTCATACATTTTATTTTGGGTGAATCAAGAGCTAAATATATGAAAACTCGATGTGGACAGGGTTCTTCTAGGGCAAAATTTCTTTAGCTGAGGTTTAAAGTTCTGTGGATGCCTCATTTGCATGGAGAGGCATTCCAGGAAGTTGGGCAAGGATTGCATGATTTTCTTCAGGTAGAAAATTGGGGTTGGGCTCCCTAGATCATGAGGAGAAGAGGGAGCCCTGGTAAGAAAAGGGAGTCTTCCATTTTCTTCCAGACTCAGGAAAGCTGTCTGGGCATGACAGACCACAACCCTAATAGTGAGGTACAAGAGCAAGAAATGAAATAAATCTTTGCAGAATTCCAAGAAGCTAATTTTAATTTTAATAATACCATATGAGTTTAAGATAAATTGAACACAATCCTTCACTACTCTCCATTATTAAAATATTCTTGTTGATCTCAAAATGAAAGATTATATTCAATTTTTTTATTTTGTTATGTGTATGGTTTTATGTGTGTGTGTGTGTGTGTGTGTGTGTGTGTGTGTGTGGTGTGTGTGTGTGTTAGATATAGTGATACATCTCTATTTTCTGGCTCCCCCTAGGAACTAAAATATTACTTGCCCAATTTAAGTAATATTCACTTAATAACCTCAGTAAATATCTCAAAATGTAGTTCTTGGGAAAGCATTTTATATTTTATTTTACCAACTTCCAAAGTTATTGAAATATGTGTCATGCATTCATCACTAAGATTCCCCAGCTGCTTCCATATTGGCTCTTATGTATTTGACTTTGTTTTTGTGCTTACTTTTTTATCCTTTGAAATTTAATCTTTAAATAATGAATTTAGACATCTCTGATATTAATATTTCTCCCAGAAAATACGATTCTCTGTGCAGGCAAATTGGATTTCCAATGATATTATTAATCTTTCTATAGTTTTCCAGTCTTTGGCTATGAGTTTGTTCTTTAATTTATAAACTCTTGCATATTTCGATGTCCTTGACATACTAAAACAGGATTTCTGTTATAAATCATGAGCATTACAAAGCAGATGGGAGATTCCATTAACTATAACCTTGCTACACTTCTCTACACATGTCCAAATAAATGCTAGCACAATTTCTTAAGTTCAGTGTAAAAACTACATGATTTGAAAAAGATCAGTTACGTACAGACCAATTTCTGAGCATACTTGACTGAATTCCTCTGGGTGAATTTTTCTAATAACTTTCAATTTTCTAAAGATGTAAAACATAAGTGAAATTGTCAGTGTTGCATAGGGACATAGAGATAATAGATAGAAGCATAGATAGATAGATAGGTAGATAGATAGATAGATAATTGATGCATAGATGATAAATAGATGACAGATAAACAATAGATAGATATAGGTAGATAATATTTAGACAAACAGCTAGATAGATAAAATAAATGAATCCCATATACTTTGAACTTCTGTATTCACCTCACTTTATTTTGTGTTGTGGAGAACAAATATTTTTTTTAAAATTATTTTGTCTTTTCAATTATACCATAATCTAGCCTGTGGTGGTAACATATATTAATACAAAAGTTTACCAATTTTTTTATAGCTTTTGATAATAACCTAGTCTTCAGGTATCACAATAATTTCGAGATCCAAACCAAGTAATTAAATCCTTGAGTGTTTGGGAATGAAGTAATTTAATGAAAATAGGGTAAAACTGTTATAGACCATTCCTATAACCGAACACTTGGTGACTGAAAGAGTGATAATTATGAATTTTGAAGCCATTCTAGAGTGTAGAACAAGAATTTGCCCAAACAAGCAATGCAAATTGACTTTTAAAAAATCTGAATAACTGTTTTATTATAATCACACATCATGTTTTCTTTTTCTGACACACTTTCTTTTTAAGGAGTTTTAACTCATCTGACATATCTACCAAATAAAACATATTACTAAATTGAGTATGTTAGATTTGTAAATATATCTTTAAATTCTATATGCGTACTTTTTTTATATGCTGGTAAAATCACAGTAGATTGAAAAATTGTTCTATACCCACTCATCTTCCTATCCATCACCCAGGCATGGTACCCATAGTATTCTGACATCCTCTTGTTGTTTCAGATGAATGAGGTCATCATTTTACTAGCTTCTTGCAGCCTTTGCATTTACTTCTGCATTCTCTGTAAAAGGATAATACTCTATCAGGTGCTTTCTGTTTGTTTGTTTGTCTTGTTTTTTTTTCCATATTTCTTGACTATTACTTTCTTCTTTTGTGAATCCCCATAAATACAAACAAGGCATTATTTGAAAGAAAAGCCAAGAAAAAACTAACACCTTATCATTTCTTAGCCTTTTTATATTTGAGATCTCTGTTTTCTTTTCTCCTTCCAAATCCTCCTGTGTACCCCTCATTGCTGTCTTTGAAAGTCATGGCCCCCGCCTTTTTTCATAAATTGTTATTACATGCATATGTGTACAAGTATATACGTATATTCTTAACCTGCTCAGACTGTGTAATGTTACTTGTATATATGTTTTCAGGACTGATAATTTGGTACTCTTTGGTATAATTTGGTATAAGGACAAATGTTTACATTTCCGTTGCCATTAGGGATTATGCTGATTAAGTAAATTAGTAGTTGTAGGTTCTCTTTATCCATGACTTCACCAGCACTGAGTAAATAGCTAGTTTCCAGTATCAGACATCATTTCCATTGGTGTGACCTTCCCTGGAGAAAATACTTTTTGGAATCTCAATACTCCTTAGCTGTCTGTTGTTCTTGTTTATAGGACTGAGGTCTCTTAGGCTTTCCCCCTCCACTTTGGAATGTCATTGGTGTCAAACATGTTCAATTCACATTTGGGTAGTCATATTGATAAGACTTTCTTGGCATAGCTTCTCATACTTCTAGGAGACATCAACTCATAGAAAACTCTCTAATTATCTGGGTCTTAGACTTTTTTCCCCCTCTTCCATAATGTACCCTGAGCCCTATGTGTGAAATGTTTTTGAGAATGTATTCACTGAGACGAGGCTCTACTACTTTGCATTTTGATTGTGGATTTTTGTAACAGTTACCATCTGTTGCAAATAAAAGTCTGTTTCCTTGATGAGCTGTGAGGATTACATTTAACTGTGGTACAAGGACAGAAGAATGTTTACATTGCTGTGAGGTATAGTGCTGGTTTAGTAATGTCATAGTTGTATTCCACTATGTTCCAAGATCCATGACTTCACAAGCATGAAGTAAATAGCTAATCTTCAGTATCACACATGGTTTCCATCCTGTTGAACAGGTCTTAAATCCAATTAGAGAGCTGATGGCTTCCACCGAGATGTGCATGCAACTACTGTACCCTTAGGGTTATCAGGATACCTTGGTAGTGTCATTCATAGATGTCAGAGCTGGGTAGTTTTCACTCTTACTTTGAAAATTTGCATGTCACCATCTGGTGCCATAAAAAATAGTCCTTCGAGATGAGATATTCAAGCCAGTTCTAGCTCAAGGGGCTTTTGGCCTTGATTTTAAAGTGTGTGGTGTCATCATTAATATACCTTCCATCTCTGGAGAAATATTAAGGACAATAACAATAAACTGGTTTATATTTAGAAAGACTTTGGGCATCCTTGGCCAACAAATGAAAAGACACATTTTCATATCTGGTACTAAGAATTTTGTTGGAGGTAACATTGTCATTACAGAAGAAAAATGTTTATTAAAATTAGATAGGAACATTTATGTATATAATTGGGCATGTTATAGGTGTTTTAGGTAAATAGTTGATAGTATAATTCTTTCTGGCTTTATAGGTAGCACTATTGTTCTTATCTTCTTTCTCCATGTTTATCTACACAGTCCTCTATAATACCCCTATTTTCCTATTTCCCTAATCAGAGAACTCATACTGTAATATCTCCTCTGTACAGCTGCCAACACCCTAGAAATGAGCCAGTTTTACATTCCTAGTTTCTATAGTTACTCCAGGCTATGTGCTCAAGGTAGGAAGATTTGGAGCTATGAGGCTCCAATGACAGAACATAAAGCTCCTGTTTTTCCAGGTCTGGATTACCTCACAAAGTATAATCATTCCAATTCCATCCACTTACCTGAAGAATTGATGATTTTAATTTTCCTTATAACTGAATAGTGTTCCATAGTATACATGTACCACATTTTCATTATTCATCTGGCAATTGACAGATATTTACATTGCTTCTATTCCATACCCATATTGAATAGAGTCCATTTTGAACAATGTGGAGTAGGACATGGAGTCCTTTGGGCATATGACAAGGAATGGTATAGCTGGGCTATGTGGCAGATTCCTCCTTAGATTTTTAAGAATTCTCCACACTGATTTCCAAAGTGACTTCACCAGTTTGCAGTCTCCCCAAAAGTGCCTGAGAACTCCCCTTTCCCTGTTTACCCCTCTCCACCTGTTATGTGGTGTTTTGTTGATCCTTGTCATTCTCTCTGAGATAATATGGATTCTCCAAGTTGTTTTCACTGATTTTTTCATAGTTGCAAGAGACTAAAACCATGCTGTTATTGCTGTTGGGTTTTTATTTGTTTGTTTCTTTTTTTTCTTTTTAACCATTTATTCCTTTGAGAACTCTTTGGTTCCAGGCTCATTCTTTCATTTTTCTTCTTCTTGTTGTATTTGTTGTATGTTTCTTGAGTTCTATTAGATTTTAGATACAAATTATCTGTCAGATATGCCAGTCACAAAAAGTTCATTCCCAGCTGATGACTTTAATGAAGTCCCACTTGTCACCATTGGCCCTCATTCTTGGGCAAATGGAGTTCTATTTAGGAAGTCCTTTCCTACACCTATATCATGTAGGGCAGTTCCTAGGTTGTTCTTCTGTTTTCTTCTAGTACTTTTAGTGTTTTTTTTTTTTGTTTTGTTTTGTTTTGTTTTACATTTAGTTCTTTGAGCTATTCAGTGTTAGTTTTTGTGCAAGGTAACAGATCCAGGTTTAATTTCAATCTGCTGCCTATGGATATACATTCCTCTGAACCATTTGTTGAAGATGGTTTCTTTCTCTGCCTTATATTTTGGCAAATTTATCAAATATCAAATGTTTCAAGTGGTGTGTATTTATGTTTAGGTCTTTGATTTTGAAAACATACAGACAAGTACCATAAGTCAGACTAAAAGGCTATATATATATATATATAGTCTTATATTATATATATATATATATATATATATATATATATATCCTTTTATATATATATATATATATGTGTGTGTGTGTGTGTGTGTGTGTGTATACATGTATACATGTAACAAAACTTAAAAAGAAGGAGCTCATCAATTTTAAAGAGAAAAGGAGGGGTTGGGAAGGAAGAAAAGAAGATCATTTTATTATATTGTGATCTCAAAAATAAAAGAATTATTCAAAACTAAAATTTAAAACAGTATTATTTTAGTACAGATTTAAACCTTAGATTGAGGACAGGACAAACATGACTAAGTGGTGTTAGTTTCTCTCTCTTTCTCTCTCTCTCTCTCTCTCTCTCTCTCTCTCTCTTCTCTGTGTGTGTGTGTGTATGTGTATGTGCATGTATGTGTGCATGTTGGTATCCATTTATATACACATATGCTCCTGTGCATACATACTTAAGATTTTCAAAACACATTTCTCAACTTACCAGTCTTTAGTCTTCCCATTACTCTAATGGTAATTTCACTATTTAACTTAAGATAAATTTCTTGAATTCTGTTTTTTTCTTATTTTATTGAAAATAAATATTTTAAAATGTAATATATTCTGGTTATGGTCCCCCTGCTCTCCTCTTCCTGGTTCCTCTTTACCTCTCTGTACTTTCATTAGAGAACAAGCCAGATTCTAAGGACAATAATACATTAAATATTACATAGTATGATAAAACAAAAGTGATCACATTGGAATTGGACAAAACAAACAAACAGAAGGAAAGGAGCCCAAAGTAAGGCAGAAGAAATGGAGACTCACCCTTTTGCATACTCTGGAATTCCACAAAAAGGCTAAACTAGAATCCGTAATGTATACACAAAGAACCTCATGCAGACTTGTGCAGACATTGTGAATGCTGCCTCAGTCTCTGTGATTTCATAAGAACATCGGTCATGCTTATTTTGATGTCCTTGTTTTCTTTTTGACCTCCATCTCCTTTGGCTTCTTCACTCTTTCTGCCCCTTTAATCCAGAATTCCCTTAGCCTTAAGGGGAGGGATTTTATAGTGACATCCCATTTAGGGTTCCAAGGTCTCTTATCTCTACATAAGGTCTATGTATTTGTTTCCATCTACTGCAGGAGAAAGCTTCTCTGATGATGGCTGAACAAGGCACTGGTCAATGAGTATAGAAGAATGACAATAAGAGTCATTTTATTGCTATTATGTTTAGAATATTTGATTTTCCCCTGGGTTCCTGGCCTATCTATTCCTGTGTTCTAGGTCACCCAAGCAGTGTCAAGAGTTGGTTCCATCTCATGGAGTGGACCTTAAGTCAAATCAGATCTTCGTTACTTACTCTCACAAGCTTTGTGCCGTAATTGTACTAGCATATCTTGTAGGCAGGACACCATTCCTTATCAAATGCATTTGTGGCTAGATTTGTGTTTATGTTTCTGTTTATGTAGCATGCAAATTGACTTCCTGTACCATAGATGGTAGGACATAGTGTTGAAGGCTCTATATATATACCAGTTCATCATCTCCATGCTCAATGTGTTGTCTTCGGCAATGGTACCTTGCTTTTAGTTTGTAGAGAACAACCTATAGTTTTGTCAACAGCCTGGGTTTTAGGAGATACTTATGGGACCCCTTTGTCAAACATCTCAAGAATGCTTCATCATACCACAGAGATATTTGCTCAGCAATATTCATTGCTGCTCTATTGATAATAGACAGATACTAGAATCAAGCTAGATACCCCTCAATGGAAGTATAGATAAAGAAAATTCGATACAATAACACAATAGCAGTAGTCAGCCATTGAAAAAGAATGTAGTTCCTTTTCATTCACATCCAACATCAAATCAAATTATTCTCATTATGTCTTCTGGGAATATCTAATACTATCTCTCACCTCAGTACTGCATCCAGCCTTACCAGTTTTCATAATCTATAATGACAATGGTAAGGTTTATATTAGTATGTGCAAAATATCTGCTTATAACCTCATTTGATTTTCTCTGTGGTTTCTGAAAGCCAAGAGGTCTCACAATACACTAAAATCATGAAAATTGTACTTCTTTTTTGTTCTCATTTACTATGCTCTATTTGAACTTATTTTTCAAATCATAGGTATGTTTTTATCTGTTTCCTTGCTCCTGTTTATTCTTGGACTGGTCCTTGAAGATTTAGTCACTCTATTTGACAGTCTTTTCTATGCAGTGGTCACCATTTACATGGCAACTTACTAGTGTTTATTTGTATTGTTTTACTGAGAATTAATTTTTAAAGAAGTATCCAATATAATAACAAAATATATATCATGTGATTGTTTAAACACCGAGGTCTTTATAAAACTGAAAAAATTGAGATAACCAAACTGTACATTTATTTTTTTCATGAAGACTGAAATAAATGACATTTTAGTTAACAATCTCAACTAGGAATTTATAAATTTTAAGATATATGAAACAGTAGTCCTTACATTTTTGTTTTCTAAATTCACTTTTTTGTTTATATATGTTTTTCTTGTCAGTGGGGTGTGTGTGCTCGCGTTTGCACACACATGCGTGCTTACGTACCATGACTTGCATGTAGAGGACATGCAATGTGCAGTAGCAAGTCCTTCTTTCATCATTAGACTTTCTAGATGAAACACAGGTCAGTAAGCTTCATTACTCCCTGAGCCATGGGACAGACCCTTCTCATTCATCTCTTTTAATTTCTCTTTATTCTTGAGATTTTCAAGGCGCATATAAAATATGATAATAACTACTTCTCTTTCCCACCTCCAACTCTCTACTACCATTTCTCTCAAGAAATCTTCTCCTTCACATTCATAATTTGTTTATTTTCTGTCATTGTAAGTGCTGGGAATGTTCCACATTCATTAGAAATGCTGGAATTTTCAGGGTTTAAAAATCTTTTTCATCATAAGAGATTACTTTGAAATATATTTTGACAATACAGATAATTGTATCCTGACATTTGTAGGAAAGTAATGGTGTAATTTTATTTTAAGAATAGCTAATAAAAGAAGGATTGAGAAAGAAAAATTGCCAGGTGAGTTTAGCAGAGATCCATATAGAAGAAATGTTTCACATGTAGTGCTTCAGAAAAACAAAACAAAACCAAATTGCTTCTGTCTCATAATCCCTAGGTTATTCAATGGAAGTAGGGAAGGTTGCTTAATTTATGCCAGCTGGTTTTAATTGTCCTGTAGGAAAAGATCAAGTTTCCATAATATTGCCATAATTCTGTCATGGCATACTAGCTAAATCTGTGGCTAAGCAACCCAGATTCTTGCATAGAACTTTAATTGTCCATAATCTTAGAAACTCTGTGTGTGATATAAAGTAACACATGTAAAACAATATCACTAAAATGTCTGGAGGGCCAAATAGATAGGAAATAAAAAAAAAAAAAGTTAAAAAAAAAAACTTAAGTATTTATGCACAAAGCAGAAAGTTTGTAATTGCTGCTTTTTCTTCTGCTTTCTGCAGTCAGTAGAAATGTGATTTTTGTCTTCAGGAAGTAAATTTTACATATAACAGTAATCAATTTTCTAATGTTTCCATTTCTCTGTTTCTTTCCATGTACTTTTATAATTGGATTCATAAATATGTCCTTACAGATACAGGAAACTGATCTCAGAAAAATATTAAAGAATGGCTTACTTTTTTTTTCAATGAAATTCCAAACTTGCTTTTTTTACAATAAATAAAAATGGCAGTGTGTTTCATTGGAATTTAATATTGAGGTGCTATCTATTCTGGAAAAACGAGTCAGTTCTTTGTTTTTCATAAAGGAAAATGCAACATAAAATAAAGTAGATCCTTTATTATCTGTCTTACATATGCTGACGAATTAGTTTATCATGAATGTTTTAATTATCTCATAATTCTAGTTTCTGAAGGACATATGCTGATGGTACTTTATAGACTGAATCAGAGAATGTTTTAGCTTTTCAGCTTAGTCATATATAAAGTGCCTGATTAGGAAAAACAAGAATAATAGTCTATTAGACGAAAATAAATGTTCAATTATTGCAGTAATATACAACCCCAATAAGGAAATAAAACATTGGTTCTCTTTTGGTGTTCCAGATTTATGAAGGGATGTGATTTGGTATATTGTGTATAAATCTAAATCTAAATAAAGTCTGGCCTTTGAATTAATAAAGAATAATGAACAGAAAAAAATCTAAAACCGACTATAGAACAGATATTGAAAGTGAATAAGATATTTTTGGACATTTAAACTACTACTTTGAATTGGAAATTTAATTGAAAATGAATCATTAAGTAGTATACATCCAAAGTTGTATTTTTTTTCTTAAATCAAACCAGCAAATAAATTATCAGGTGTCTATTACATGCAGAAGCTATATTAGTTAATGACTTAGAATCAATTTCTGCCTAGATGATTTACACCCAAAGGATCAAGCATTTGCATAGTCATGAAATTCAGATTTGGGAGGTTCTGCAGGAAGCAAGAAGACAGATGTTTAAAGATAAACAAAGCAACAGCCTCTTCACAGTGAGTTCTAGTAAGGCTGTATCACTGAGAGTCCAAGTTTCTCTCAAATTTTAGAGAATCTTGAATGCTGTCTCTTCTAGAGAGATTGGCTCTTCTTAAAAAGGGTCTCTAGTCATGTGTTCTGCTTTTGCATATGAAAGATAATCTGATTTAAATATGTAAATATACAGAAAAAATGGAGCATGATTTGGAGAAAGTCAGTAACACAAGGCAGGAAATAGAAAATTAACAGTAAAGTGCTGAGGGTCAAAACTCAAAATGATTACATTAAATATTGACAAGAGAAAAATATGTGTTTTCCCTAGCTATTCTACTTTGTTGTGTGTGTGTGTGTGTATCTTTTTCCAAAGTTATGCTCTGCCCCTAACTGTCATAACAAAATAAATATGATTTTTTTAACCAAAACTTATTTTCCCATTGTTAACTGTATTTATATTATGCATACTGGTATATAGTTTGTTTATTACTATCTAATAAGAATCCATGTACGACCCATCTTTAAATAATCATTATTTTTAATGTCTTCTAGGGATGACTTACAACATGAAAAACAAAACGTAACAGGAAACATCTCCAGGTAACTCTCTTAAGCAAACATAGACAAAGAAATTAAAACTGGTTATTTCTCACTGGTCTCACTCAAGTATGTTAAATATTCTGTAAGTTTATTTTTATTAAAACCTATGCTGCAACTACTCCTAGCCATTGACTAGAAGAAAAGCAATCAATAGACAGTAGAACAAAAGACAAAAATCAAGCACAGAGGTACAATTATCAACAAGAAGAAAAGGAACGGGTGTGGATGATGCTCAGTAGATGTTACATATGCTGAGCAATCCAGACACCCTGACGTTAATCTCCAGAACCCACATTAAGTGGAAAGACAGAACGGACTCTCAAGTGTTTTCCTCTCACTTCTACACACACTATGACATGCATAGGGTTACATGTTCACTTTTGTACAAGGACAAATGTGTGCATACACACACACACACACCACCACCACCACCATCACCATCACTACCACCACCACCCCAAATATATATATGCATATGTATATGTATATGTATATGTATATGTATATATAATATATTTTTAGAAGAGAGTAAAATAAATGAAAATCAACTCTTTTAGTACAAGGAGAAAATATGGTATTGATTTACAATAGATGCTAATACTATGAAGGGAACTGGCTTCCTTATAAAAAGCCTAGCATATCTATCCCTTATTTCCATTCCTAATAATTTCTGCTAATCTTTAAGTATGTGCAATTTTATTGTGGACAAACCACACACCTACTACCATTTGTAAACAAGATAGCAAGCTGTGTAGAGATGTATATCATTTTTCTAATATGACTAAGCTTTGCTCCCTACTTGGTGAGCTTTCATAAGTAGAGGGGATCAATGAAGTTTTGATCCCAACTTCCAGAGATGTAGAAATGCTGAAAGCCTGTAAGAAGCAAAGTTCTCTGCACAGCTATCATCCAAGCACTCATGAAAGAGCTCCAGGAGGATCATGAATTTAAGCTGGCTTCACAATGGAACATTTTCATGGGGAAACAAAACATATCAGAGGCAAATATAAGAAGGCTAGGTACAATATTTTCAGTAGTCAAAATAATAGTTACCAACAGTTGAAGTAGCTCGGTTGGTAAGCATTCATACAGCCCAAGTCAGGAATATGAATGTATTCAGTCTTTGAAACCACACAAATGTGGAAGAAGACAGCTGACCACAAGTTCTCCTCTGATGTCTATATATTAATCACAACATCAGTACTGTATACATCACACACACACACACAGACACACACAGACACACACATAGACACATATACAGACACATACACAGACACATGCATAGACACATACACAGACACATAGACAGATACATATACAGGTGTACACACAGATACAACTACACACAAATTTAATATTAAAAATGAATTATTTTTCTTATGGTTGTTTAAACATTTCATATTCTTAATAAGATGTTTTAATTGATGAATTATTCATATAGTGGTGAAAATATAAAACCTACAGTATTATAAATTATCTCAAAATGTAACATTTTGAACAATAGATTTTAAAATTTTTATGCCATTCCATGCACACATTTTTTTTTTATTTTCTTCCCATGTGGTCTACCAGAGATGAAAAACAATGAACACCATGAATCTTAAGACTCACTGCTTGAAGCACTATAATAATTTCTAATGTTGTCTTAAAGAAATTAAGTTTATGAGATTTAAGGTTATTATCACTTTTCCATTGTATGCTCATTTTCTAAGTAATAATGTAAATATTTAAACAATTGTATCAACATGGACCTACAATGATAGCTAGCTGGCAGCAGTGTGCAGCATTTGATAGCTCGAAACACTCATTCTTCAACAGAATTGTAACAGTCACAACGTAGTATAGAAGTAATCAATTAAGAGTGTCAATGAATGATCTATGAAAGTGTTTGTCTGAATATAGTTCAGAATACTGGATGGAATGCCAGTCTGAGAGAGACCATGCGATGGCATATTTTAACCCATTGCTGTGAGGCTCTGACGCATTTGTAAAGTGCAAAATTCTTAGATTTGCTGAAAAATTGAAGGTACATTATCTACTTAACCTTTTCAGATAAATTTCTATCTATTCTGGTCTGCTTTAAATCTGTGGAGCTCAAAGCTTCAATTTTCTCATCAGAAAAATAGAAGCAAATACCCTACTGCTTAGGACTGTTATTGAAAGCAAGAGAGACCATGAATAGTAGAAAAGAGTCTCTCATACTTGATGCTTAGATATGGACAGATAATACAGACAATTATTATCTGTTTTGACAAACTATATGAACACCAAAATATAAAGTATGATTCATAAAACCATAACTGAAAGGCTGAATTTCACTCATGCCAATGAGCAGTAATATGAACCTATGCATTGTTTTTACCTCATTAAATTATTTTTCCTTAAAAATAAAAGATATCACATTCAACCTTCTATTTCAAAAGCTGTTTTCAGTGTTTAAAAGTTATTTTAAAGTATGTAAAATATATAATACACAAGGTGGAGAAGTTAATACAACAAAAACAACAAAATAGTCAGTGCGGCTCGTGGAATTTCATTTATTTATTTATTTATTTATTTATTTATCTATTTATTTATTTATTTATTCACTCATTTACATCCTAGTATCAGCTGCCCTCTCTATGCAGTATCCCCCCACAGAGATTCTGCCCTCCTCTTTTCCTCTGAGAAGGGGTAGCACTCCTTTTGCATATCAAGTCACTGCAGGACCAGCTGCCTCCTCTCCCACTGAGGTGACTCAGGTATAGGAACAGAATCCAGAGGCTGGCAACAGAATCAGTGACAGTCCCCTCTCCAGTTACTGGGGGACCCTCATGAAGACCTTGCTGTATATCTGCTACATATGTGTGGAGAACCTAAGTCCAGATCATGCTTGCTTTTTGATTGGTGATTCAGTCTCTGGGAAGCCTCGAGGGTCCAGGTGAGTTGACTCTTTTGGTCTTCCTGTATAGTTCCTGTCCTCTTTGGACAGTACTTCACTGACAGCTCCCACAAGACTCCCCAAGCTCCATCTAATGTTTGGCTGAGGGTCCCTGCATCTTTTTCCATTAGCAGCTGGGTAGAATTTTTCAGAGAACATTTATGCTAGGATCCTGTCTTCATGCATAACAGAGTATCGTTGACAGTGTCAGGGAATGATTCTTGCCCATAGGATGAGTCTTAATTTGGGCGGTCATTGGTTGGGCATTCCTTCTGTCTGCTCTATCTTTGTCCCTATGTATCTTGTGGGCAAGACACATTTTGGGCCAAAGGTTTTGTGACTGGGCTGCTGAACTTATCCTTCTACTGGGAAGAATGTGGCAACTCAAGATTCATATCTCACACTACTAGAGTCACCCCAAATTCATCCTGAAGCCTCCCAAAATCCATGTCTCTGGAACTTCCTAGAGATGACCCCCTCCCTGCCCATACCCAATAATATGCTTTCTCTCTCCCGGGTGTCCCTATACCTGATCACTACCCCCAGCCCCACTCCCTTCTCCAGCCCTTCCCACACCCTATCCCCTCCCTTCATTCACCTCCAATATGTATTTTATTTTCCCTTCTGAGAAAAATTCAACCATCCTCCCTTTGGCATACCTTGTTATTTGGCTTCTCTGGGTATGTAGATTTTAGTGTGGTTATCCTGAAGTTTATGGCTAATATTCACTTGTAAGTGAGTATATATCATACATGTCCCTTTGGGTGTGGGTTACCTCACTTAGGATGATATTTTTTTAGTTCCATCCATTTGCCTGCAAAATTCATGATGCCTTGTTTTTAATAGCCAAGTAGTATTCAATTGTCTAAATGAACCACATTTTCTTCAGTTGAGGGGCGTCTAGCTTGTTTCCAGTGTTTGGCTATTACAAATAAAGCTACTATGAACATAGTTGAGCAAGTATTCATGTGTTGATGGAACATATTATGGGTATATACCCAGGGATGGTATAGGTAAGTCTTAAAGGTTGAACTATTCCCAAATTCTTGAGAAAATGCTAGATTGATTTTTAAAATTGTTGTACTATTTTGCACTAGGAATGAAATACTGTTCCTCCTGCTCCACAGGGGAGGCCTAGCATGTGCTGTTGCATGAATTTTTGATCTTAGCCATTCTGATGGCTGTGAAGTGGAATTACAAACTCATCTTGATTTTCATTTGTCTAATGACTAAGGATACTCAACCTTTCTTTAAATGCTTCTCAGCCATTAAAGATTCCTCCATTGAAATCTCTCTGTCTAGCTCTGTGCCCAACTTTTAACTGGGTTATTTGGTGTGTTGGTATCGAACTACCTGAGTTCTTTCTATATTTTGGATATTAGCCCTCTGCCAGATGTAAGGTTGCTGAAAATTTTTTCCCATTCTGTAGGGTGCCATTTTGTCCTGTGGATGGTGTCTTTTAACCTTACAGAAAATTTACAATTTTGTGAGGTTCTATTTATTAATTGTTGATCTTAGTACCTGAGCCATTGGTGTTCAGTTCAGGAAGTTGTCTTCTGTACCAGTGAGTTCAAGGTTACTTCCCAATTTCTGTTCTATTAGATTTTGTGTGTCTAGTTTTATATTGAGGTCATTGATTCACTTGGACTTGAGATTTTTGCAGGATATGTGTGTGTGTGTGTGTGTGTGTGTGTGTGTGTGTGAGTGTGTGTATGTCTGTGTGTGTGTGTGTGTAAAATTCTACATGCAGACATCCAGCACCATTTGTTGAAGATGCTTTCCCACTTACATAGTGTGGCAGTATGGTTTTGGCTTCTTTATAAAAATCAAGTGTTCGTATGTATGTATGTGGGTTTATGAATCTTTGATTCAATTTCTCTGTTCAACCTCTCTTTTTCTTACTAATACCATGCAGTCTATATTACTGTAGATCTATAGTACATCTTGAAGTTGGGGATGTTGATATTTCCAGAAGTTCTTTTATTTTACAGGATTGTATTTTGTATTGTCTGTTTGTTTATATTTTCTTATAATTTTTTATATTTATTCATTTCCTGTTTAAATACCTCTGTGTGTTTGAATATATTTTCTTGTGTTTCTTTAATTTTTTTTTAGTTCCTCTTTAAAGGCAGCTATCATTTTTATAAGAATAGATTTAACATCATATTCTTTTCTGTGCTTCAGTTTTATTAGAATATCCAGGGCTTTCTATAGAAGATGGGTGGGCTCTGATGATTTCATATTTTCCTGGTTCTTGTTGGTTGTGTTGCTATGCTAGCCTGTTGCCATTTGGTTTCTTCCTGGTATTGGCTGGATGAAACTGATGCCAGCAGCACTCCTAAGGAAGGCATGGAGATCTGCGAGCCAGACAATACAGGTCAGGTGGACCTTGTTAGTAAGGGATTGGTGGGCTTGGATTCTAAGCTGGGTTGTAGGCCCCAGGAGGAAGCTGGTTCCCCAGGCCTCCTCAGGACAT
The DNA here is from genome assembly GCA_021653895.1 of Mastomys natalensis. NCBI lineage: Eukaryota > Metazoa > Chordata > Mammalia > Rodentia > Muridae > Mastomys > Mastomys natalensis. Next base: position 675,375 of record JAJTUV010000800.1, read on the forward strand.
GAGGGTGAATCCAGTGCCAGAAAATGCAGATCAGGAGACTGCACACAACTCTTCTCTGCTGGCTGCGGCTAATAGAATTTCTACAGCCCTTAAACATAATAAATTAAGAGGAAAAATTTAAAACCAATTACTTTTTGAGAATGTTTCCTAAAACATTTGCCCAAATTTGGAAACTTAACATTAACATATTTCATTTACTCTGATTACCATGTAAAAGGTACTGAACAATATTTTTTTTCTGGCAAAGTAAAATATGAGCACCCAAATAAACACAGAAATAAACTATCTGGCTGCTGATTCTACCTAGAAATTGGAGGTGTTCTTCTTATCCATTCTTTCCTTAGCACTTTTCCCTGAATTATTTTCTGTGGCAATTGCATTGCCTCTCAAGTGCATTTGGTAAGAAGACACAATAAGATTACTATTACTCTTTTTGGAAGAAGTTAGGTCATTTCTGTATCTGATTCATAGACAATATACTATTTTCTCCTGAATTTTTTCACTTCTTAGGTTCTACCAGATAGATCCAAGATAATCCCAACTTCCTCAGCAATGGATTCAAACCTCACATATGCAAGCCCTAATGCCAGTAACCTAACAGGGCTTTCCTGTGATGAAGATACAATCTCTGGTTCTGCTACCACACCAGAAAAGTAAATTGTTCAATTTGAATTGATATCTACACTCCAGTTGACTTTTCAGTCTTCTAGATTCAGTCGGCCACACATCTTTCCATGTCTCACTAGTGAGGAGAGTAAGCTAGTTTTACTTTGACTTATTGGATTGGGGTTTGATAGTCACACTGAAACTCAAAGCAGGACAATCTCTCCCTGCAATGTGACCCTTTCCATGATTTAGCCAAGCCTCTTTTAATGTCCATGTTAGCTACAGTTCTTAAGCAATTCCATTTTGAATATACATGAACTGCCCACACTACATTTATTTGGACATCTGCTGTTGTACTTTTATAGGAGAAAAGGAAAAAGCCATGGTTATACCTCACTGCTCCTGGGTGATCCTGTATGTCTCCAGTATTTCCTTAGTATGACAACTGTGTCAAAAACACAGATTAGGCCATGTGTCTATTTTAAAAAAAAATCCCACCAAGAAAGTCTGCAAGAGAGAGAAAACTCACAGAATCGTTGTCCTTAGAGGAAAAGTAACGTTCCCAAAGGAAACATTCAGTGAACAATTTAGAGATTATGGCAAGTGTTATATTGTGCATTTTATTCAGAAGCCATGTTTTTGTATGTCTGCATGCATGTGTTACACAGATGCTTAGATACACATGCAACTGTACCTGTGTGTGTTTGTGTTTGCATGTGTCTAAAACTATACACTGAGCAAGACCCAGAATACATAAGAAAGTAGAGCATACCCAGTATTGTTTTGTGTAGCCATCAGCCTTAAGAGCATAGTCTCTTATCCCTGTGAGGTTTTTGTGCCTCACATGCCACACTAGTCCAACACTCAAATTATAGCTGCCTAATCCAAAAGATGTTTTCAGACCAAACAAGAGCATGAAAATAAGATTACTCCTAATAAAAACTGCATAGGATTATGCTCCCCAAAGAAACAGCTCTTATAATCTTTCACTCTTTAATAAAATCTGAGCATGCCTGAAATTGAAATCTGAGCAAATCTGAAATTGCTTTTTAATTTTAAATTACTCAGTATGGAAGCCAGCAGAGGAGGCCCAATACAGTCTGAGACTTCAACAATTGTTTGTTGTTTTTTCCAATAAACTTTCCTCTTGCTTCTTTTAAAACATCAGTAGAGAGTTGCAGAAAGTGAGGGAAAAATCCCAGCAGAAATAAGAGGCAATACACATGTGTTTGATTTCCTACTATTGGCTTATTTATTTGTTTGATTGATTGATTTTCTATGTGTTATATATTTTCTTGGTTCTGAAATGAACAATGGCATTACTATTCCTTAGATAAAGCCAATATGAAAGAAGACAAACATACAACAATCAAAGAAACTAAACTACAATGAAAATGAAATCACACAGGATATAGTGTGAAAAATAAGAGAGACTAACACAGAACAAAGTAGACAAATTGAACATAATCTCACTCACAAGACAAGTGCACACAGAGTAGCAAAATCTTACCTAAGACGGTGGGACAAAATGCCACACTGTGGAGCTGCCTACGTGATTATATGCCTGAGTCACTTGCTAAAATTCTTTCATTTAACCAAAGTGGTTTTGCAACCCTGTCTTATTTAATTTACATAAGAACATGATCAAGGCAAGTACAAACCAATCTATGTATAGTGAAATGGATGAAATTGCTCTTTCCAGGACAGAAGGGTTATTTTTTTTTTATTCTACTCTTATTCATTACAATACTAGCAGAGTTTCACATTCCTCCCACTTTCTCCTCCTCCCACCTCTTGTCTCAACCAGATCTACTCCTCCTGTTTACTCCTCAAAATAAATAAATAAAAAAATAAATACATAAATAAATAAATAGGGCCTCCCAGGGATAGCCACCGAACACAGCATGAACCCTCATATCAAGGCTGGATAAGCCAATCCAGTAGGTGGAAAAGGTTCCCAAGTGCAAGCAAAAGAATCAGAGACACACCACACTGTTGGGAGTCCCCAAATAACACTAAAATACACAACCAGAACACACACACTGAAGACCATGCTTAGACCCATACAAAGTCTGTGTTTGTTTCTTAAGTCTCTGTGAGTCTCTTTGACTTCTTTTTCATTGATTCTGTAGGCTATATTCCTGTGTACAAGATATGCTGGAGTAATTGTGGTGAAAACTTGTGACAGTGGCAAACCAATGGCTGGTCCAACTTGAGGCCCATTTCAGGAAAGGGAACCAATGCCTGACACTGCCTAGATGGTCAGGAACCAGAAGCAGTACAATACAAAGACCCAGAATAGAACCAAAAATGACTAGTTAAAAAAAATCAGTGAAATAATTTCTAATAATATTCTACTGTACCCATAGATTGGTGCATAGCCCAGTGGTCATCAGAGAAGCTTCACTCAGCAACTGATGGTTACAGATGCAGAGACCTATAGCAAATATTAGGACTGGAGGGTTCTGTGGATGAGGATGAGGGAGGATTATAGGAAGGGTAGAGAATAACAACAGAAAGATTATTTTGATGGCATAGTTTACTAATTTAGTATTAACAACAATAGTTCTATTACAACTTAAACCTTTTTCCAATTCATATATTCTCTCATATATTAGAAGCCAACTGCAGTTTTCCCTCTCTGTTACACCCCAGCCCATCCCCTCTTCCTTCTCTCTCCCCTCCGCTCCTCCACCATTTCAGAAAAAAGCAGGCCTACCAGGGACTCATATCAAATTGTAATAAATCTAGATAAGAGCCCCACTTGCCTCATACTAAGGCTGGACAAGGCAATTCAGTAGGAGGACAAGGGTCCTAAATAAACTCTTTTCTATAAAATATTTTAATATGTTATTTTTTCGGAGCGGCATGGCAAATAACTGTATAATATAATATACGGTTTTCTGTTCTAATTTCCTAAATAGACAGATTTGGAAGGATATATAAAAATATTCAAAGCATCATCTATTGCAGTTTCTTTTGCAAGAGATAATAAAAATTAAAGACAGTATTCTCCACAATTATATTGTGGCTTCCAAAATTAATAGCAAGGCAACCCTTGTTGACAGTATTATAGCAAACAAGAGAACATTCCAGAAATAGGCGTGTCTTGATTGTTAAATCTTGAGAAAAATGTAGATCTGATTTTTATTATCAGAAAAATAGGGTTTCTCTCCTCTTCACATGATTTCATTTCATTGTCTTCAAAGTAAACATAAATCTCAACCCATTTTAGCTAGTAAAGACATGACGTATTCTAAGTAAATTTTTGTTTGACTGTTAAGGGAAGAAAATGACCTGTGATCTCATGAGGGATGCAGACACCTTTCAGGTTTCAAAAGTAACACTAAGGTGTATTAGTTGCTACCTGTCCACATTCTAGCAAAAAATTTACCACATATTATAAGAACAAAGTTCCACATAAGATCTGATTATTTGTGTAAAGCATCTTCCAATATGAACATGATTCCCAAAGCAAGCTAATAGTTAACGTGTAAGTATGATGCTAGTTTGGGATTTTGTAGTTTGTCCCTTGATCTAAGAGTTGACAATGTGACACTCATATCTTAGTAGTCATAGTAGTTTATATGTGAAATATTGTCCACAGTGATCTGCTGTACATATGTGTGATATCTGAACAATAGTATACTTATATCCCTTGGTCCCTCAGTTATATTCACTGAGCCAATAATCTGTTGTAGTAACTATGGGGACATGTGCTAGAAATGAATCCAAAGACAGAAATCTTGTCCTCAGAGAATTTAAGAGGACCAGAAACTAATATATAATGGAAATATTACAAACACAGTGGAGAAGAAAAGAGAGTACCTGTAAACATGGCATGCAGAGTATCATCTGGCAGTGTACTTAGGAAATGTGCATGAGTAGCAAGGTGAGGCAGAGAGTCTGCCACAGAAGAACTTGCAAAAGTGATAATTATTTGTAAAATCTGGGTGTGAGTGAGCATGGCAACTAGTGAGTTATGTAATGAGCTTTTACCTTGAGAATGATAACTTCAAAGAATGTTACATGGATGCTATGGATGGGAATTATAGATGAAAAATGGTGTGGTAGGGGAGCCTAAAATATATAGGTGGAATTGGGGTGTTGAAGATCATTGTTACAACATTAAAGGAATTCATATCCTAAGAAATCCTAAGGAATATGGATTACAGTGACTTTTAAAAAGAAAGTGCGTATAATTAAATTGATAATCTGACTTTCTTTTTATCTATTTAACATTTTTATTTTTTTTCACTCCAGATTTTATCCCCCCTCATCCACCCTCTGACTGTTGCACATCCTATACTTCCAACCCATCCCCCTGCCTCCACGACACTGCCCCCACTCCTTAACCCCCAGCCTATCTGACCTCTAAACTCACTGGGGCCTCCAGTCTCTTGAGTGTTAGGTGCATCTTCTCTGATTGAACACAGACCTGGCAGTCCTCTGCTGTGTATGTGTTGGGGGCCTCATATCAGCTGAGGTATGCTACCTTATTGTTAGTCTAGTGTTTGAGAGATCTCCGGGGGCCAGATGGAAACTGTTGGTCCTCCTACAGGGTCTCCCTCCTCCTCAGCTTCTCTCAGCCTTACCCTAATTCAACCACAGGAGTCAGCAGCTTCTTTCCTTTGATTGGGTACAAATATCTGCATCTGATTCTTTCAGCTGCTTGTTGGGTCTTTCAGAGGGTAGTCATGATAGGTCCCTTTTTGAGAGTGCTCCAAAGCCTTAGTAATAGTGTCAGGCCTTTAGATGGATCCCACTTTGGGCCTGTCACTTGACCTTCTTTTTGTCAGCTCCTCTCTATTTCCTTCCCTGTAGTTCTTTCAAACAGGAACAATTATGGGTCAGCATTTTGACTGTGGGATGGCAATTCTCTCCCTCATTTGACACCCTGACTTTCTGCTGGAGGTGGGCTCTATAAGTTCCCTCTCCCTACTGTTGGGCATTTCATCTGAGTTCCCTCCCTTTGAGTCCTGAGAGTCTCTCACCTCCCAAGTCTCAGGTGCATTTTGGATCGTCCCCCCACCTCACCCCTTGACCTCCCTAGGTTGTCTGTTTCCATTCTTTCTGCTGGCTTTCAGGGCTTTGGAACTTTTGCCTCACCCAATATCAGATCAGGCTCCCCTCTCCCTCCCAACCCTGTCTACTTCCCCCCACCTAGTCCCTCCCTTCCCACTTGTGATTGCTTTCTTCTCTCTCCCCAGAGGGACTGAGGTGTCCTCTCTTGGGCCCTTCACCTTGTTGACCTTTTTGAGTTCTGTGGACTGTATCTTGGGTGTTCTGTATTTTTTTTCTTTTGGCTGATATCCACTTATTAGTGAGTACAACCGTGCATGTCCTTTTGGGTTTGAGTTACCTCATTCAAGATGATATTTTCTAGTTCTATACATTTGCCTGCAAAACTCAGGATGTCCTCTTTCTTAATAGCTGAGTAGTATTCCATTGTGTAAATGGACACATTTTCTATATTCACATCTGGGTTGTGTCCAGCTTCTGGCTATCACAAATAAGGCGACTATGAACAGAGTGGAACACGTGCCCCTGTGGCATGATGGGACATCTTTTGGGTATATTCCCAAGAGCGGTATTGCTGGTTCTTCAGGTAGATCTATTTCCAATTTTCTGTGGAACCTCAAGACTGATTTCCAGAGTGTTTTTACCAGTTTCCAATCCCACCAGCAATGAAGGAATTTTCCTTTTTCTCTACTTCCTTGTCAAAACGTGCTGTTGCCTGAGGTTTCGATCTTAGCCATTCTGATTGGTGGAAGGTGGGAATCTCAGGGTCGTTTTGATTTGCATTTCTCTGATCACTAAGGACTTTGAACATTGCTTTAGATGCTTCTCAGCCATTCGAGATTCCTCTGTTGTGAATTCTTGGTTTAGTTCTATACCCCATTTTTTGATTGGGTTGTTTGGTTTTTTGGTGGTTAGCTTCTTGAATTCTTTATATACTTTGGATATTATCCCTCTATTGGATGTGGAGTTAGTTAAGATTTTTTCCCATCTGTCGGTTGCCAAATTGTCTTATTGGCTCTTTCCTTTCCTTACAGAAGCTTTCCAGTTTCATGAGGTCGAATTCATCAATTATTGATCTTATAGCATGAGCCATTGGAATTGTTTAGGAAATTTCCCCTTGTGCCAACGAGTTCAAGGCTCTTTCCCACTTTCTGTTCTATTAGATTCAGTGTATCAGGTTTTATGTTGAGGTCCTTGTTCTTGGACATGAGCTTTGTGCAAGGTGATAAATATGGGTCTATTTTCATTTTTCTACATGTCAACAGCCAGTTAGACAAGCGCCATTTGTTGAAGATGCCTTTATTTTTCCATTGTATATGTTTGGCTTCTTTGTCAAAGATCAAGTGCCTATAAGTGTGTGATTTTATTTCTGGGTCTTCAATTCTAGTCTATTGATCAATGTTTCTGTCTTTGTACCAATACCATGCAGTTTTTATCAGTATTGCTCTGTAGTAAACCTTGAGGTCAGGGATGGTGATTCACCCAGCCATTCTTTTATTGTTAAGCATTGTTTTCACTATTCTGGATTTTTTTTGCCTTTCTAGATAAATTTGAGAATTGCTCCTTCCATCTCTTTGAAGAATTGTGTTGGGATTTTGATAGTTACTGCATTGAATCTGTAGATTGCCTTTAGTAGGATGGCCATTTTTACTATGTTATTCTGACAATCCATGAGCATGGGTGATCTCTTGATTTCTTTTGAGATCTTCTTTAATTTCTTTCTTGAAAGACTTGAAAGTTATTGCTGTCTAGATCTTTCACTGGTTTGCTTAGAGTTACCCCAAGATATTTTATATTATTTGTGGCTATTGTGAAGGTGTGGGACTGCATAAGGGTATCTTGGTTCTTGGCATGGGCCTGGAATCCTGAGACTCCAAGGAAGAAATGGCAGAAGTTTGGCCACGTCCCCAGAACCCAGGGTCCTGACAAACAGTCTAATCTCCATGGACCTACATTGTGCCCCTCCCAAAGTGCACAGGTAGAGGATGTGACTACAGGCCTCAGGCTCTAGAGAGATTTACATACTAATGAAGGCCAGAGGGCAGAGCCAATTAAACCTTCCCCAGAACCTCCCCCTTTCTCCCTCCCTATTTAACTCAGGTCTGCCCTGAGTTTGGGGGGGTACATCCAGATCCATCCTCCACCCGCCATGAAAATAAACCCTTTTGGAACCAAGGACTTCCTGGTATCATATCATTGGGGGCTGCTGTCACCAAAGCTTCCTGCCTCTGGAACCTTTGACTTTCTCCTGTATGTGGAACCTGCCACCTAGAAGCCTCCAGGATTCCTCAGCTGCGGCCCCTTTTCCCACATGAAAGGAGATGTTTCCATAATTTTTTTCTCAGCTTGTTTATCATTTGTATAAAGGAAGGCTACTGATTTATTTGAGTTAATTTTATATTCAGCCACTTTGCTGAAGTTGTTTATCAGCCTAAAAAGTTCTCTGATAGAGTTTTGGGGTCACTTATGTATACTATCATCTGCAAATAGTGATATCTTTATTTCATCTTTGCCAATTTGCCTCCCCTTGATCTCTTTTTGTTATCTTTTTGTTCTAGGTAAATAAATTTGTTTTTAAATAACAGATAAAGAGAATTTATAGGGCCACAAGTTAAGCATCATAGACTTTTTCTACAATAAACGTATTCATACAACAATTGAAAGTGAATATCAGCAATTACATAGATAGTTCCAGGTTATTCCAATAGAAAGTATAATGGTTATGTATTTCTATTAAGATTCTCATTGGACAGAGGACAGCTGATTTTATTCTCCAACATATCTGGGTTTAAAAGGATCAGGCCTTTCTACAACATAACAAACTGTATCCCCTACACACACCCACCAAAATGTGAGGGTCTACTGAAAATCTACCTTTACATAAATCACAAGCAAGAACATGTTATTCTATGACAAAATATAGTTTTCTCAGAGGGGATACCAGAAATACTTTGACAACCTGACGTGTACATATTGGCATATATTCTTTTAAAATGTCGTTCTTTGAGGACTCTATCCTATGGTCTGGGTTTACAAAGAACATCATTGTGGTAGACATGAATGAGTGTCTACTGACCATTATGTCACAAGGTCGTATCTGGTGATGTGTCATAATGTCTTCTTGACAAGTCTAGAGTCTCAGGCTTTCTCACTGTGTAGCACATTCCCTGTGCTTATTGAAGCTAGTAATTTGAAAAATCATCCCAGATGGAACCAAAGAGGCAGAACTAATCATTGGAGAAGTCTATTCCCCCCTTTGGTATAATTTTAATTTTTGCCTTCTATGAAAACTTAGATTTATGTCAGGAAGTAATAGGGTGTTGATTGCCGTGTGATTTGTAGTTTTCTGATTTGGAGATCAAGATGCCACTTGCATAGCTAAAAGGAAAAAACGTCAGTCCTTTATGTTCAGAATTATAGCCTGATGTTGTGAATATCAGTCTGATCCCCTGCATCTCATCCTTTCTTGCACTTGCTACAACAAGAATCAGAGGTTATTCTTTCACCAGAAAGGAAATAATTCTAAATGGTACTCTGAAGGAGATAGACAAAAATAGAGGTCAGTCGTGGCAATAAGCTCCATAATCAAAGGAACTGAGGTATCATGCAGCATCAGCTAGATAACTGCTAACAAAATTTTCAGAACACATATAACAATACTTGGAAGTTTTCATTTAAATGTTACATTTTCATAAGTGCAAATAACAAAAATTCCATGGAAATTGTTTAATTATGTTAATAAAAAGTTATTAACATTACTTCTATAAACGAATACTTTAAGATCTTTTAGATCAAGGATTTTCAATTCATCCTGTCTCCTTAAGGTCATCTCTCTAGTAACATCGTTTTCCATCTGCTAACAGACCAGCTATGTCCCGTAATTCAGCAATAACAAAACCACAGTAACAGCCACAAAACACTGTACATTTAGGCACTGAAGTCATGGTGACATCAATTCATTTTTCTTTCAAAATGTTTTCATTATTTAAAAAAAATAGTTCTGGGTTAAAAGGTGGCTATACAGATTTCTGTGTTAACAGCAGAGGATTGTGGGACACGTTCTGTTTATTGTGTGCAACAGAAACTTAAATACACAGGGTGCTCATGTCAGCAGATTGAGAGGAAGAGATATGCTGTGTTATTGCATTATGAGGTCAGCCAAGAACAGAGAAGTCAAACATAAAATGTTAAAGCAAAGAGGAGGTTCAGTTTTCTTCTCAAAACAGCAGCTACTGTTTTGCATTTCTATTGCCATCTCTACAGTATTTATGATGGTTTTACCACCAGCATTAAGCAACACGGTTGGACCTTGTGACTTTAGTCCATCAAACTTCCTTTAATTTCTAATGCAAAATACTTCTAAATATATTTGCATTGCTCTCATCTTGCTCCTCTGTGGAAGACACTGGAGAAGGTAGGAAGTAAACATAACAATAAATGATAAAATAAAACAGTATGCGGTGGAAATCATTCTCTGTGCTGATCTCTTAACAATGAGATCAAAGCACTTTATTTCCAAAGTTTTAAGAGTTCTCCAGTTTACCCCACCGCTACCCCTGTCCTACCATTTACTGACAATAGACTGTTTTCTCATACAATACCTCCTGATTTCAGTCTCCTCCTTCTACTTCCTCCCAGTTTCTTGCCACATCTCCTCTCATCCAGATCTACTTCCTTTTTGTCTCTCTTTGAAAAAGAAAAGGCATTTCTGGGTCTTGAGGTAGAACTATTCCCAGTTTTCTAAGAAACTACCAAATTGATTTCCACAGTGGCTGTACAGGTTTTCACTCCCACCATCAATGGAGGAGTGTTCCTTTTGCTTCCCATCCTCATCATTCATCATCAGGTGCTGTCCCTTGAGTTTTTGATCTAAGCCATTCTGACCAGTGAAGGATGGAATCTCAGAGTTATTTTGATTTGCATTTCTCTGATGATTAAAGACTTTTAACATTTCTTTAAGTGCATCTTGGTCATTTGATATTCCTCTGTTGAGAATTCTCCATTTAGGTCTGTAACCCCTTTTAAAATTGGATTATTTGGGTTGCTGGTATCTAATTTCTTGAGTTATCTTTATATTTTGGATATTAATCCTCTGTCAGATATAGGTTTGGTGAAGATCCTTTTCCCAATCTGTAGGCTGCCATTTTGGTTTTGTTCTATTGACAATGTCCTTTGCCTTACAGAAGCTTGTTAGTTTCATGAGGTCCATTTATCAGTCCTTAATCTTAGAGTCTGAGCCACTGGTGTTCTGTTCTTGTCTCCTATACCAATGAGTTCAAGGCTATTCCCCACTTTCTTTTCTATTTTATTTAGTGTATCTAGTTTTATGTTGAGGTCTTTGATCCACATGGACTTGAGTTTTATTCAGGGTGGTGGATATGACTTTATTTGCATTTTTATAAGCAGACATCCAGTAAGACCTGCACCATTTTTTTGAAGAAGCTTTTTGGTCCCCATTATATGGTTTTGCATTCTTTGTCAAAATCAATTATCCATAGATGTTGAGTTTATTTCAGGGTCTTTGATTCAATCACATTGATCAACCTGTCTGTTCCTCTACCAATACAATGCAGTTTTTATTAATATTGCTCTGTTGTATAGCTTGTGGTCAGGTATAATGATACTTCCAGAAGTACTTTTATTGTTCAGGATTCTTTTTACTATCCTGGGTATTTGTTTTTTTTATTTAAAATAGGGACTCTGGAAGAGTTGGGGAAGGATTGTGGCTCCTTAATAGATAGGAATTTCACAGGAAAACCAACAGTCAGCTAATCTGGACTCTTGGGTCTCTCAGAGGCTGAACTACCAAGCAAAAAGCATACATGGACTGGGCATAGACCCCTCCACACATATGTAGTGGATTGCAGCTTGGCCTTCATGTGGATCCTGAAGAATGAGAGAGGGGTCTATCCGAAAAGCTGTTGTCTGTCTATGGGATATGTTCTTGTCTGGCCTCAGTGGGAAGGGATGTGCCAAGCCCTGCAAAGACTTGATGTGCTTGAGTGAGGGGATAATACGCAGGAGGGGCCTCCTCCCTCTGAAAGGAGAAGGGAAGGGGGAATAAGGGAAGGATTGTGGAAGGAGGTGACCAGGAGGAAAATGACCAGTGAGCAAGCAGAATGTAGAGTGAATAAATAAAAATAATCATTAAAAAAGAAAAAAAATAATGAGATTATAAGAGATAACATAAAAAAAAAAAAACCATAAACCATTATATCAACTTGGACAAGGCACACAAACAGAAGAAAAATAGACTAAGAGAAGGCATCAAACCAAGAAACCCGGTTTTTCACAATCAGAAATCTCATAAAACATTAAACTGAGTGCTATAATATATAGAGAGGACTTGGTATAAACCCATATTGGCCCTGTGGCATGCTGCTTTCATAACTGTGAATTCCTATGAGCTTTGCATACTTGATTCAGTGGACTTTATCTCTCCTGGCCCTTATACTTTTCCACCTCCTCTTCACAGATTTCCCTGAGTTCTGAGGGGAGGGTTTTGATGGACACATCACATTTAGAGCTGAGTGCTCCAAGATCTTTCTCTGTTTCTGCAGAATGTCTGCTGTAATTCTCTATATTTGTCATCTTCTGTAGGAGGAAACAATAATTCTCCATTATTAATGTTATATAGGGTGAATACAAGTTCTCTTAGGAGTTACTGTATGGTTTACTTACTATAAGATTTAAACTGAAGTTCATTAAAATGTGTTTTAATGAGAAAGTGAAGATTATTTCTGACAACATAGCAAAAATAATGAAATCACTCTTTTAGGGTTGTTCAGGACTACAATTTTGGTGGTGTCCATGCTCTCCCAAGTTGGTTGCTTATTTCCCTGCTCAAAAGAGATGGGAGGAAGATATTTTATTCTGAATATATTCTGATACTCCTACACAAAGCAATATCCTAAGTTGATTCTAAGTACAAACATCTCAACCAGTGTGAGACAAGATCTCAGTACAATGGACACACTGATTTTCAAAAGAAGAATAAGATAAGCAATAAAAATGTGTTAGATGTGCGCTGAGAAACTGAAAGAAGTTGACCAAACGTAGTCACAAATGATTAGACATTAACGATCAAGGTAAATCCATCACCAAAACTTCCTTCATTCCATGAATCTTCCATTCTGATTATCTCTCCATATCAAAAAGCATCTATGCTGTAGCTTGAGAATGGCTGAGAGGATACAAATTCCTTACAATATGAGGACCTCAGTTTGGATCTCTACTATCATTATAAGTGTACTGCTAGTACCGCTCTACACTGGAGTGTGTGGTGGAGAGTTGGGGGAAGACAGGGACAAAGGCCTGCTGGGACTTGCTGGAAAGATAGCCTGGCTGAAAAAAAGCTTGTCCCTGGTTCAGTGGGAGACATTGTCTCAAGCCAAGATAGTTGTAGTTTTCAAGGACGCCACCTATTCTCTTGTGACCTCTATGTGCATGTGTATGGGTGTACACACCTATATATCTGCTCACATGAACACAGAGATTAGACACACAACACTCTCCACATACTCTATGTTTCCATTTTCGTGCTATCTATGTTTTCAGGGATACACGTTTGCTGAATGATTTTGACATTGTTTATAACATTTTATCATTAAAGTTATATGATATTGGGGCTGGAGAGATGATTCAGTCATTAAGACTACTTGCTACTTTTGCATAGAACTAGGGGTTTACTCCCATCACACAAATGGTGTTTCACAACCATCTCTATATAATTCCAGCTCCTGTGTTTCTGTTGCTCTCCTCTAGCATCAGACAGGCACATTTGTGCACAAATATCCATTCAGGCAAAACACTCATACACATAAAAAAATAAGTCTTTAAAATTCTAGGATACTGAGATGACTTTGGGATAGTATTAAAATTCCAGATATATTTCATATCTGAAATCTGACAGAAAAGCAGTGTTCATGATTCTCTAGTACTTCATTCTAAAATGCACATTGGTAAGGTTGTGAAAAAACAATAGGAAGGAAATGTTATTACGTGTTTAAGTATTTTTAATATTGAACTAATTACATGAATATATGTGTCTACATTTTATTGCATAATTAAATAAAATACAAAACTGTTAGAATTGCAATAAAGTTCCATTAAGGTAAAAGTTCTTCTTGTTAAGAGAATATAATCTGGCATTTTTTTACTTTTCTTTTTTTTCCTTTTTTATTGGATATTTTATTTCTTTACATTTCAATTGTCATCCCTTTTACCCATTTCCGCCCCCCTTAAACCCCTTATCCCATCCCCCTCCTGCTATTTCTATGAGGATGTACCCCCATCCATCCACCCACTCCCCCTCCCTGCCCTCGAATTCCCCTATATGGGGGCATTCAGCTTTCACAGTACCAAGGACTTCCTTTCCTACCAATGCCTGACAAGGCCATCCTCTACTACATATACAGCTGGAGCCATAGGTCACTCCAAGCATGTTCCCAGGTTGGCAGATTAGACCCTGGGAGCTCTGGTTGGTTGGTATTGTCACTCTTCCAATGGGGCTGCAAGCCCTTCAGTCTTTTCTCTACCTCCTCCATTGGGGACCCCATGATCAGTTCAATGGTTAGCTGTGAGCATCTGCTTCTGGCAGAGACTCTCAGAAGAGAGGTATATCATGCTCTGGTCAGCATGCACTTCCTGGCATCCATAATCATGTCTGCATATGGTGACTGCGAATGGGCTGGATCCCCAGGTAGGGCAGTCTCCTGACAGCCCCTCCTCCAGTCTCTGCTCCACACATTGTTTCCTTACTTGCTCCCATTAATATCTTGATACTCCTTCTAAGATGAACGAAAGCACCCACACTTTGGTCTTCCTTCTTCATGAGCTTCATCTGGTCTCTGAATTGTATGCTGGTTATTTCAAGCTTTTGGGCTAATATCCACTTATCAGTGAGTGCATACCATGTGTGTTCTTTTGTGATTGAGTTACTTCACACAGGATGATATTTTCTAGTTCCATCCATTTACCTAAGAATTTCATGAATTCATTGTTTTTAATAGCTGAGTAGTACTCCATTGTGTAAATGTACCACATTTTCTGTATTCATTCCTCTGTTGAAGAACATCTGGGTTGTTTCCAGTTTCTGACTATTATAAATAAGGCAGCTATGAACATAGTGGAGCATTATGTTCTTGTTATATGTTGGAGCATCTTTTGGATATATGCCCAGGAGTGGTATAGCTGGGTCCTCAGGTAATGCTATGTCCAATTTTCTGAGGAACCTCCAGGCTGGTTTCCAGAGTGGTAGTACTAGCTTACAATCCCACCAATATAGGAGTGTTCCTCTTTCTCCACATCCTTGCCAGCATCTGCTATCATCTAACCAAGCAAGTGAAAGATCTGTATGACAAGAACTTCAAGTCTGTGAAGAAAGAAATTGAAGAAGGTCTCAGATGATGGAAAGATCTCCCATGCTCATGGATTGGCATGATTAATATAGTAAATACGGCCATTTTGCTGAAAGCAATCTACAGATTCAGTGTAATCCCCATCAAAATCCCAACTCGATTCTTCACAGAGTTAGAAAGAGTGATTCTCAAATTCATTTGGAATAACAAAAAACCCAGGATAGTGAAAACTATTCTGGACAATAAAAGGTCTTCAGGGGAATCACTATCCCTGACCTCCAGCTGTACTACAGAGCAATAGTGATAAAAAGAGCATGATATTGGTACAGAGATGGGCAAGATGATCAATGGAATAGAATTGAACACTCAGAAATGAACCCACACACCTGTGGTCACTTGATCTTTGACAAAGGTGCTAAAACCATCCAGTGGAAAAAGCATTTTCAACAAATGGTGCTGGTTCATCTGGAGGTCAGCATGTAGAAGAATGCAAATTGATCCATTCTTATCTTCTTGTACAAATCTCAAATCCAAGTGGATCAAGGACCTCTACATAAAACCAGATACACTGAAAATAGAAGAGAGAGTGAGAAGAACCTTGATCACATGGGAACAGGGGAAAAGTTCCTGACCAGAACATCAGTGGCTTATGCTCTGAGATCAAGAATTGACAAATGAGAAGTCATAAAATTGCAAAACTTCTGTAAGGCAAAGGACATTGTCATTAGGACAAAATGGCAACCAACAGATTATGAAAAGATATTTACCAATCCTACATCTGATAGAGGGCTAATTTCTAATGTATATGAAGAACTCAAGAAATTAGACTCCAGAGAATCAAATAACCCTATTAAAATGGGGTACAGAGCTCAACACAAAATTCTAAACTGAGGAATCTTAAATGGTCAAAAAGCACCTAAAGAAAGTTCAACATCTTTAGTCATTAGGAAAATGCAAATCAAAACAACCTTGAGAACCCACCTCACACCAATCAGAATGACTAAAATCTCTGGCTTTATGGAGAACTAACATTCCAGTTGGGCCTGTGAATCATCTACCCAAGTGACTACCCACGGAATGGTGTAACCATTAGAAACGTGGGCTCACCATTAATCCATGTATAAGTAGAATGTGGAGTAGTTTTTCTCAATTTTCAATTTTCTTCATTTTTTTTCCAGACTCCTACCACTGCACAATCTCTGAGAGCTCTCTTAAAGTTTGGGTGGTCTTGCATTCCTTTATGTGGCTCATGACTGAGAGACACAATGAAGTTTTCCTTTACCTCTGTCTTCTTCTTTTGCAGCCTGGCCAGAGCTTAGGAATGCTTTTTCTGAGGGTTTGAGTTTCCTTAAGTATTTCTCTAAACTTTCTCTAACAGGAAACTCTCAATCTCTTTCTCTCCATCATGTGGCAGCTTATCTATCATTGTCTTACTTCTATAGCAGTTTAGAAGGCGTGACTTCTTTTCTTTCTCACATGCATTTTCATCCTCTTGGTGGAGACAAATTGAAAGCTTGTCTGATGTGAGGACTTTTTTCTTTCAAGTTCCAGTAAAATTTTCCTCAAGCTTCTATTTGAATCCATTTGTAAGTTATTCTTGATTAGTTGATTAAGAACACTTGATTTCCCATGTATTATCTGGGGACCTTATAAAGACTTGCCAAAACTCCAAATGATACACATCACTTTTCTAAATTTTATATCACTAAGTTTGATTTCTATTCCCACAAATATGTAGTGACCACACTGAAACCATTTTAGCCTCTAAGATCATAGTCTTGTGAATTATTTCTTATGGTATATAAGTCATAACAGGGGACCAGCCAACATAAGCAATGTTTACATGAGGTCCTGTCAAGGTTAGGATTGCCATGTGAAGAGGCCCTCCTACCAAAGTTCACAAGACCAGGTTGGCTTCAAAATTGTCAAGATCCTCCAACTGCAGATCACTCAGTCCAGAAATTACATGTATTAGCTACCTCTTTCCTTAAACATCCTCATTCTAAAAGACTTCTCCCAAAGAATTATTCCCTCAGTTTTTTTTTTTTTTTCTTTTACACTGTTCAGACAATGACAGACTCTCAACCACCTATCTGGTGCTCTCTACTCTGAAGTTTCTTTATATTCTTTATTTTTAAAATGCCTAAGGATGTGTACTGATGTCATAAAAATCAATAATATCATCTCAATGAAGTTTAGCACAAAATTTACAATACAAATTATATTTTCCTTTCACTCATGCTTTATAAGTAACAGGGTCACTTCTCATTTATATAGCCATCTCTGCTAAAGAAGCTCTTAGTGGTGTATGTCAAATATATAACAGAATTGCATCTGTTTTGACTTAAATATAAGTTAATCATGTGTATGTATATGTGTAAATATGAATGTAAGTGTGGTTACCCTTTGTGTGTATATGTCAGTGTGTGCCTCATGTGTGCAGATGCTCATGGAGGCCAGAAGAAAGCACAGAATTCTGAGTAGATGGAGTTAGAGACAGCTATAACAAAAACTCAACACTGATTCCTCTGTAGGAGTGATTAGTGCCCTTGACTATGAATGTTCCAGCCCTTTTTCTTAGAAATGTTAAAAGTAATAGGATTGAACCAGTCTCTGAAGGATTACACAAATGAATGGGAAGCATGTCATGGAGTTGTTCTTAAGCATTAGTACTTTTCTAAGAGAAGATAGTTCCACAGAAAATTTAGGTCTCTTATTTTATAAACTAAATTGGCCAATTGTTTTGGACTTACGCTTTGATAACATCAATAACTAATATGATTAATGGTATTTTAAAAATCAGTGGTTTTCTTCTGTGATAAATTCTATTTTTCTGATTTCTGAAAACATACAATTCTAGGAACAAGTTTGCTATGAATAAAATCAAAGAACTAAACTTCAGTATGAAATTGGTTCTTTCCACGTGTCTGTCACAGAACCATATCTTACACCTTCTCATCTTCTGCCTATAGCACTCATAGAATGAAAATGGAGATACACAATGATGCCCGGACCTCCTGTCCTCCAGAACTTCCTGCATTTTTGAAATTATATTCCATTCAGTATCTTCTGGCCGAATGTTTTTAATCAAAATTAAATGTGAAAATTCCATGTGGTAGTGTGTTTGTTTAAATGAAAATATCTCCGTAGGTTCGTATATTTAAATGTTTGTTCCACAGGTGATTACTCTTTAGGAAGGATTAAGAGGTGTGACCGTATCTTATTGGAGGCAGTGTGTTATTAACTCCCACTTCATTTTCCAGAGTCTGTCTCTTTGGTCCTGTTGGTTGCTTTCTCAAAATATAAGCTTTCTGCTACTGCTTCAGCATCATGCCTGCCTGCTGTCCTGTTTCCTGTCTTGACGGTCGGTCATTTTATCTACTAACTTCAGGAACTGTGAACAACACAGGAAATATTTATTTTTAATATAATTTGCCTGGTTATAGTATCTCTTGGCAGCAATAGAAATGTAACTGAGAAGGTTTTAATCAGAATTACTCCCTCAAGCACTTGGATATTAAAGCACTTGGCCCCTCCCTAGATACTAACAAGGTTTTTTGTAAGTTACATCACGGTTTAGCTTTTCTGGAGGAAGTATGTAACTGGGTCAAGCTTTGAGAGTTGGTATTCTTGACTCATTTCCAATTTAGTTTATTGTAGTTATTTAGTTATGGTAGTTAAAGTTGTGATCTCTCAGCTTCCTGTGTCTGCTAACATGCCTACCACCTGCCACCAAGCCACCCTGCCAAGACAGAATTATAGCCCTTTGGAGCCATGAGCATAAACATACCCTTCCTTCTATAAATTACCTTGGTCATAGATTATATCAGAACAACAGAAAAGTAGCTAAGATAGTTGGGAAAACAGTTTTGAATTTGGCATGTGACATCTACTTAAAACCAAAATGAAAATTATCTTAAGCTAATTAATTACTTTCAGGATGTCTCTGTTTTCAGTGATGTGATTGAATCTCAAGCCTCAGGCATCATAAGCAACACTCAAGCACTAAGCCATACTCCATGCTTTTTTCTCTTAGTGATATATAAATTGTGTGTGTGTGTGTATGTGTGTGTGTGATACAGAGCGAGAGAAAGAGAGAGAGAGAGAGAGAGAGAGAGAGAGAGAGAGAGAGAGAGAGAGAGAATGTGTGTGTGTTTGTGTGTGTGTGTGTGTATGTGTGTGTGAGTCTGACAGTTTCAATTTCTCATGAAATGTCTCTTATTCCTAGTTTCAACTCAGTGTCTTCCTAGTCATGAGACCTGTCAACAAAATCTAGTTGTTCATTGGCGAGGTAGCTATTGAATAAACTTATGATCATTCTTGTCTACAAAAACCAAGAATCTATGCTTCCATCTATAGACTCTTTCTTAGAATGACCTGTGCACAAATTAGGCTAAGCGGACACGTTGACACGTCACATCCTCCACTTCAACAATATGGAATGTCTTTACATTCACCTTATTGTTCTTTGATTTCTGTTATAAGAATTTTGTTGATAGCTGCAAGGATGACTCAAGTATTTCTAAATGTTCTTGCTGTTTTTGGGTCTATATCCAACATATGAAAGTGACCAAGAAGGTAGATGTTCATTACGTACTTCCAAATTGAAATTTGGGCGTTTGTGCTCCTTTTTGTAGATTTGTTTTGTTTTATTTTACAAACAATAGAAGATTACTATTTTTTAGTCTGGTAGTTTACCTGACTTTCAGATTACACAGTAAAATGCTCATATTTCAAGATGATTGTTGTTGTCTGATGTTATTTTCATCCTGAAGAAACTGCATGAAATCTGACATTTCTGATGATATGGTTTTCCATACAATCTCTCACACCTAAAATATTTCCTGATATATGGTATGTTTTTGAGATATTTTGGAGAAGACAAATAAATTTCTGTATACATATTATCTGTTAATCAAGCTAGGAAATAATTCTTCCTGGAATTCTTTCTCCCTACCCCCATCTGTGTGTGTATATTCATTTTTGTGTGTGAGTCTTGCTGGTATTGTTGCTTCAGGAAAAGTTCCACTAATAGCCCAAGTTGGATACTCAAAATCTCCCATCTTCAGGTTTTCTCCTATTGGGATTATAGGACTCTTCCTTGTTGCCTGGCTTTCAAATCTCTTTTACACTATGTATGATAAACTGGATAGCTTTATTTCTTCTTTCAGATGCAATCAATGTTGTATTTCATATTGATTATATGATATTGATTTCATTTCCAAAGTATCACAGACACTTTCTGTGAGCATATTTTTCAACCTTTATTTCCACTCTATTCCATGTAGAATAACCCTTCTAATCTGATCTGAAAAAGCTAGAACTTCCCTCTTGGACATCATTTCCAGATGCCCTTGCCATAAACAACACAAACACAGCCAGTGGTTAACAAACAATTAACCAGATTTTCTCTCTGACTGAAATTTTTTTCTGCATTTGGAGATCTTTACAGAGCCTAGTGATATTTTTTTATTTGAAATTTTGCAGTTTTTAGGTTCATTTGATTTTTAAATTGCATTCTAAATTTTTGTTCCATGCATATTTATTAATAGCTGGTTTAATGTGATCTTTTATGAAATCCCACACCTGGTCCTTTCAGAGTTATTTTCTATTAACAATTTTTAATTATTTTTAACAAATAAAAGTTTTGGCTTTTCATTTCCTTTCCTGCATAGTATCATATAATTGTGTTTGCCATTATTCTTTAAGTGTTTCTTGGCCACTAATTACAGATTCCTCTTTTGAGAAATCTCTGTTTGCTCTGTACCCCATGTTTTGTGTTATTTGGCTTGTTGTTTTCTAACTTTTTTAGTTCTTTATATATTCTGGATGATAGCCCTCTGTTAGATGTAAGCTTCCTGAAGATTTTTTCCCATTCTGTATGCTGCCAATTTGTCCTATTGACAGTGTTCTTTACCTTACAGAAGTTTCTGAGGTGCCATTTATTAATTGTTGATCTTAGTGCCTGAGCTATGGGTGTTTGTTTGTTTTTTTGTTGTTGTTTTTTGTTGTTGTTGTTGGTTTTTTGGAAGCCGACTTCTGTACTAATGCCATTAAAGCTATCCCCCACTTTCTCTCCTGTTAGATTTAGTGTATCCAGTTTTTTGAGATATCAATCCACTTGGACTTAAGGTTTATGCAGGGTGATAAGAATGGATCTATTTGCCTTCTTCTACTTGCATACATCCAGTTAGACCAGTGACATTTGTTTAAGATGCTCTTCCTTTTCAATTGTATGCATTTGGATTCTTTGGAAAAAAACAAGTGCTTATGGGTGCATGAGTTTATTTCTGGGTCTTCAGTTTGATTCCCTTTACCAACCTGTCTGTTTCTATACCAATACCATGCAATTTTTATTACTATTGCTTTATAGTACACCATGAAGTCAGGGGTGGTAATATCTGACTTCTTTATTGTACAGGATTATTTTAGCTATTCTGGGTTTTTTGTTTTTCCACATGAAGTTAGGAATTGATCTATCAAGGTATGTAAACAATAGTGTTGGATTTTTTTATGGGAATTGCATTGAATCTATACATTGCTGCACATTTTTACTATATTAATCTTATGGATCCATGAACATGGGAGATTTTTCTATCTCTGATATTCTCTTCATTTTCTTTCTTCAGGGACTTGAAACGCTCGTCATACAGACCTTTCACTTGTATTTTATAGGCTTTTGAAATAAGACCTAATGATTCTTTGAATTCCCTTAGTGTCTATTGTTATGTATTTCTTTTGAATCCTGATTTTTTTTTTAATTTGGATATTGGCTCTCTGACTTTCAGTTAATGTTTAGTTATTTTGTCTATCTTGTTGATTTTCTCAAAGAAACAGCTCTTTGTTAGATTATTTGAATTGTTATGTTTGTTTCTAATTGATTTGATTTCAGCCTTGAGTTTGATTATTTACTTCCTCCTCCTTCTTGTTCTTTGTTGTCTTCTTTTTTTCTAGAGCTTTCAGATATAGTTTGAATTTGCTAGTATAAGATCTCTCTAGTTTCTTTATGAAGGCAGTTAGTACTATTAACTTTTACTTTATCACTGCTTTCATTGTGTGCCAAAAGTATGGGTATGCTGTGACTTTGTTTTCTTTCAATTCTAGAAAACCTTTAGCTTCTTTATTTCTTTCTTTCCTGACAGTGATCATTGAGTGCAACGTTGTTGTTGCATTCCTATGAGTTTGTAGGTTTTCTGTTGTTTCTGTTGTTGTTGAAGTTCAGCTTTAATCCATGGTGGTCAAATAGGATACAAAGAGTTATTTCAGTGTTCTTGTATCTATTGAGGCTTGCTTTGTGACCAAGTATATCATCAATTGTGGAGCTTGTTCCGTGAGGTGCTTAGAAGAAGGTATATTTTTTTGTTTAGATGATATGTTCTATTGATATCTGTTAAGTTCACTTGGTTCATAAATTCAGTTAGTTTTTTTATTTACCTGTTTCAATTACCTGTTCATTGGTGAGAGTGGGGTGTTGAAGTCTCCCAGTCTTTATTATGTTGGGTTCAATGTGTAGTATACGCTTAGTAATGTTTCTTTTATGAATGTGAGTGCCCTTCCATTTGGGATGTAGATGTTCAGAACTGAGATAACTTCTTGATGGAACTTTCCTTTGATGCCTATGAAATGTCTTCCTGTATCTCTTTGATTAATTTTGGTTATATTTTATTAGCTATTAGAATAGTTCTTCCAGCTTGTTTCTTGGGTCAGTTTCCTAGAAAATCTTTTTCCAGCCCTTTACTGTGAGGTAATGTCTTTGTATTTTGCTGAGGTTTCTTTCTTATATGCAGCAGATTGATGGACCCTATTGACACATCCAGTCCTGTATCTTTTTAACTTGGGAATTGAGTCCTTTGATGTTCAGAGATATTAATGACCAATGTTTGTTAATTCTTCTTATTTTGGTGGTGGTGGTGGTATCACTGTGTCAGTGTATACATGTGTGTGTGTTTGTGTGTGTGGTTTGTGTGTGTGTGTGTATGTGTGTGTGTGTGTGTGTGATTATCTTCTTTTTTCTTGTTTCTGTGGAATTATTTACCTCTTGTTTTTTGTTTGTTGGGTGTAGTGACCCTTCTTCATGGAATATCTTATTTTCTCTATCTATGGTAATTTAAAGTTTTGCTGGGTATAGTAGTCTGTGCTGTCACCTGTGATCTCTTAGAAACTGTAAGACATCTGCCCAGGCCTTTGTGGCTTTTAAAGTCTGTTGAGAAAACTGGTGTAATTCTAATAGGTTGTCCTTTATATGTTGCTTGGACTTTATCCCATGGGGCTTTGAATATTTTTGTTGTTGTCTCTACATTTAATGTTTTCAGTATTATATGGCAGGAGAATTTTCTTTTTTGGTTCACTCTATTTGGTGTTGTATAAGGTTCTTATATATTTATGATTATCTCTTTTCCAGGTTAAAATTTTTTCTTTTACGATTTTGTTGAAAATATTTTCTGAGCCTTTGAGTTGAATATCTCCTACTTTTTCTATTTCTACTATTGTTAGTTTTTGTTTTTTTTTAATAGGGTCCCAAATTTTCTGGCATATTTTGTGTTAGAAACTTTTAGCTTTAGCATTTTCTTTGACCAATGAATCAGTTTCTTCTATTGTATCTTCTGTGCTCTAGATTCTCGCTTCCATTTTTGGTATTCTGTTGGTGATACTTGTGTCTATATTTCTTTTCTCTACACTAGGTTTTACATCTTCAGGATTTCCTCAGTTTGTGTGCTTTTTTATGTTTAAGATTTTAATTTATGAAAAAAAAGATTTTAATTTCTGAATATCTGCATATGCACATCATCAGTATTTTCAGTCTACAAAATTAATTACAGTTAACACCTAAAGTTCAAGTGGTTTTAAAAAGTTATGATAAACAACATATTTGTAATAGAATTTTCACCTTTAAAACAAGTTTTATAACTAGAGTTTTCAGGATAGAAATGATGTTCACAAGAATTCCACATTATAAAATACACATTTACACTTCTTGGCTAATAGTGAAATCACAAATGTCACTTGCTTTCTTCAGACTTTTTCGGTCTTGATAAATATTAAAAAAACAAAAACAAAAACAAGAAATGGCCCAAAACCAACCTATAAAATAAGGACACAGCTACAAAGTGATCTTTTGATGAGCTGTAAGTAAGAATGCATTGGAAAATGCACACATAGGTATGATCCATAAACTCACAAAAAAGACAAGGTGAGAAACCCTCACAGTTACTTAGCTTTTATGAACTTTAATTAGCATTTTGTTGACAAACAAATTACATGATGATTCTTTCCGGCTCCTCATCATGCTTGTAGCCAAGTTAATTTATGAAAGGTACTGTGAGTCAGAGTATATTGGACTGGTGAAAGGTCCAGGCAGTCACTGCCAGAGCCCAAGGAAGCAGCATGGCCTTTGTTGGTTTAACAACAGATAGAGTATGTTGGAATTTTTGATTTGATGATGATCAGACTTGCACTCCTGTCATGCTGTTCCAGCTTTCACAAAGCACTGACTGTGGACTCTTTAAAATTTTTGTCTATTAGCCTCTTTGAAAGACTTGTAAGCAGAAGTTTCAGGAGGCCATTCAGAGACGGACTAACAATGACATTCAACGGCACAAGTGCACTCAGTCTTTTGTCAAACACTTTGTCATCAGCATGAACTAGAGCTGATTTCAACACAGGTGTCAGTCTAGGCAGCAAAGGTATAGCTTTTTCAGGAGCACTCTTGATAAGAAGTACCTCCCTAAAGCCTTCCTTTGATATGAAAGTATAAGGATGCTTGGTCTCCCTCAGACAGTCAGCTAACATAAATAGAAGCAGGTTAAATGGAAGAATTTCAGGCAGGGACTTGCATTGTAATCTGTGTTTTATTGAGCCACGTACCAATTTGCAAGGAATGCCTCCTTTAGAGTAAAGAGCTGCGAATGCAGTAGGGGGCTTGTTCATCAGAAGGTTTAATGGTTTTAGGGTTGAGTTTATCCCTTGACCTACATGAACCCTTCTTGTAGCCTGTGGAGAACTGGTTAATGAGGAGGATTTGCTCTGCTAAACTATAGTCCTGTGTTTTCTTTGGGTGCTTCAGGATGTCCATTGATCATAACTACCTGTTGCTCTGTCTCTTACCTACATACCTCCAGGGCAGTCTGATTTCTGCATGGCTTCCCTTTCCACTCCTGTCCCACTTCCATCCTCCCTCACCACCGCTCCATGTTGGCTTCCCTCCAGCTTTCTGCTTTCTACACCAAAACCCACTGCTCCAGCCTCAGGCAGCCGTGACTTAGGAAACCAACTTTAAGTAGCATATATATCCAGGGTGCTCAGTGATGCCGTGCCACTTTTTGTTTTCCTTATTGCTTCTGTGTCTATTTAAAGTTCTTGAGCAATTTTATTTATTTTCTTCACCTGTTTGATTCAATTTTCCTGTATTTCTTTATATTCATTCAATACACTTTAGGCTCTCTATCTGTTTAATTATATTTTACTGTATTTCTTTATTTTTATTTATTTATTTTTTGGCTGATGAAATCGCTAAATTTTAATTTAAACAGTTAATCAGATTCTTATTGGTAGGCATTGCAGTGTGCTTTACATCTGAATGCACAGCACATTGACAAAAAGTTATGGAAAGTTGTTCCTAAACTAATGGTATTGATAAATCTTTCTCCCAAGAATATCATGTAAACTCAACAATATTTTTAGAACACATCCTGTTCTAAAGATTTGCTGGTTGTCTTTTTCAGCTCTGGTGTTGAAAGTTTGTAGCTCAAGTGTGGAGGTATCCTGTGGTGTGGCCCAGCATCACAATCATCACCTTGCTGTTGTGTTCATGAGGCAGTGGTCTGTCCTCACACACCATGACGTTGTTGTGGTCCTCCTCTTGTGCCTCTCAGAAGAGAGCTCTGGGATGGACACAGTTCGTGGACTTCCATGGAACACCTCTCTTTCTGGAGAAGTGATCTTAATCAAATGATAATATACATTCTAGTTCCACGAGACACTTAGAAAATCTTAGAAACCAGGGTGTTTGCTTCTGTCATTCCAGAGGGCTTGTGCTCTTGCCCTTCATCTGGATGCTTGAATTCTCTCTCCTCTCTCTCTCTCTCTCTCTCTCTCTCTCTCTCTTCTCTCTCTCTCTCCCCTCGCCAACTGTTCCTCCCTCTCTTTCTGTCTCCCTCCTTCCCTGTCTCACTCCCTCCTTCTCTCTCTCCCTCTGTCTTTCTTTTATTTATGAGTACAATGTTGCTGTCTTCAAACAAACCAGAAGAGGGCATCAGATTCCATTACAGTTGGTGGTGAGCCACCATATGGTTACTGAGAATTGAAACCAGGACCTTCGAAAGAGCAGCAGCCAATGCTCTTAACCACTGAGCCATCTCTCCAGCCCTGCTAAAATTTCTTTTTTTTTTTTTACTTATTTGTTATCCCCTTACCCCATTTCCCCCCCACCCATGAACCCCTTATCCCATCCCCCTCCTCCTGCTTCTATGAGGATGTGTCCCCACCAGTCAGATTGGCTAAGATCAAAAACTCAGGTGATAGCAGATGCTGGCGAAGATGTGGAGAAAGAAGAACATTCCTCCATTGTTGGTGGGATTGCAAGATGGTACAACCACTCTGAAAATCAGTCTGGCAGTTCCTCAGAAAATTGGACATAGTATTACCTGAGGACCCAGCTATACCACTCCTGGGCATATACCCAGAAGATGCTCTAACACATAAAAAAGGGGTACTTCTTCATACTGTATTTCTTTAAGGGATTTATTCATTTCCTCTTTAAAGGCCTCTATTGTCTTCATAAGATTAGATTTAAGGCCGTTTTCTTATGATTCAGGTGTGTTGGGATTTCTACAAGTTGCTGCAGGAGGATAGCTGTGTTTCAGTGCTACCATATTGCCCTCACTTTTGTGGATTTTGTTCTTACCCTGACCTTTAGTCATGTGGTTGTCCCTACTGTTGGCAGGCCTAGTAGTCCCTGATGCAAGCAGGCTTCAGGGGCTGCAGGTAGAGCTGCTAGTCCTTTCAAGTCCCTTGTTATTCTGGGTGGCATCAGTCCTCAAGGGATGCAGGCAGAGCTGGTGGTCCCTGATTGCAGGCCTCTGGGACTGATAGTATTGTGGACCAGAAGATAGAGTACAAAGAGGATAGGCCAGAGCTCAAGGCTGCTGGACTTGGTGAGGGACCTGGTAGTCAGGGCCTTGGTCCTTGGGGATCTCACTTGTTTGTTCAGGGTGGTAGCAGGTCTTTAGGGATGCAGGTAGAATTTTGTCTCAGGAAATCAAGTGCAATTTACTTCTAATCCTCCCTCCTCCACCTCCCTGATGCTATGATTATTGACATATTCCATAGTTTCTAGAAGGTTCAGAGTTGAGGATCACACTTCAGGTGGTGTGTATTCACAGTAAGCACTCTGCAGACTGAGCTACATTTCCAGCCTTTTAAATATTCTGCGAGAATTCGGTAGAACATCATAACCAGTGAACTTTGAGACATGGTAATGATCCAAAAGAACTGAAAAAGTGTAAATCTGCTCTAAAACCACACGAAGAGCTAAGTTTTCAGCTCAGACACTTCTGTCTGACATGTAGAAAGAATGAGACACCAAGGATAATTTAAGTAAGCAGATAGATGTGCAACTGGAGTTCACACAAATAATTATTTTCAAATCAAAAAATCTGAGGCACTCAAGATGGTGTGGCGGATACAAAGGTAAATCCCAGTGACCCAAGCTGGATCCATAGAAAACACCTAAAGTTGGAAATGCCTCCACAAATGTCTGCATTCATGTGGCGCATGCATGCTCCTCTACATACATCACACACACACACACACACACACACACACACCTCACACTATTAATATTTAAGTTTTGAAAAATAATAAATAATTGATCTGAACCTTCCAATAACACCAGACTGAGCTGCCTACTTTACAGAGAAAGGTAATCTCTCAGCTATGGAAATCACATTTAAATATTAGCCTGCCACTGATGTACTCTTAGATCCACTCTTCGGTTTGCAGTGCTGTGTTTTCTAAAATAACCCTTTGCACCTACTTTTTCCAACATCATGCTTGTGGTAATCTTCTTTCCTTACAAATTAGTTGATATCTCTGGCAGCCAATAGTTAATGATCACTAAAAAATAATTTAAGCAAAGATAGAAATAAAGCAATAATGTATAAGAAATGTAAATGTCTATACACCAATGTGAATAACACATCACAGATTGATATTTTAAAAGAAACAGAATTCCAACCTGGGATCACAATAAACAAACAAACAAGCAAGTAAAATTGTTAAAAAAGAAAAGAAAGAGTTGATATAGGGGAAAGGAGAAGATAGGAGAGTCTGGGAAGAGAAGAGGAGGAAAAACTGCAGTTAGGATGTAATGTATGAAAGAAAAGTAAATAAATTTTAAAAATGAAAAGAAATTGTTAAAAATACTGTCTTTAACCCAAACCAAAATTCTTCTAATGATTTCTTACGAAGTACATCTGCAATCCAAGTTGTATATTTAAAAATTAAATGTTTTAATACAATCCAATCCAAAGATACACTAATTCGATTTTTATGTGAGACAGAATCATGGTAGGAAAATGCTTAAGATATTTGATTTCCTTTGTTAATTTATGATGTTTTTGTAAGAACATACACTATACACTTTGTCACTTCTTGTCTTGAATTTGAATCACAGTGTCCCGAGTTGTGCTAATTGACATTGTGCAGCCTGGTGGTGCAAACACTGCCATGTGTGTACTTTGTATGTTCTGAACCCAGGTGGCACTCGTGATAAAATATGTGTTTCTCAGGCCAGGTATACCTCAGACTCTTTACCTATTTAATTTGGAAGTCTTTTGTTGTTCCTAAGTGTTCGGAAGCCTTTCAGTGCTTCTGGATTTTTCAAAACCACTACTTTCTGTATAGAATCTCACATGAGGTCTCTTAGTTTGGCTTTCTATTGCTGTGAAGAGCCACCATGATCAAGGCAACTCTTACAAAGGACAACATTTAATTGTGGCTGGCTTACAGGTTCAGAGATTCAGCCCATTATCACAGTGGGAAGCATGGCAGTTTGCAGGCAGACTCTGTGCTGGAGAAGGAGCTGAGAGTTCTACAAGGAACTGAGAGTTCCATTTCTTGATACGAAGACATTCAGAAGGGGACTGTCTTGAATAGGCAGCCAGAAGAGAGGAAGTTTTTTTCTACACTGGGCAGAGCTTGCACCTCGTAGACCTAAAAGCCCATCTACATAGTGACACACTTCCTCCAACAAAGTCACACATATTTTGATAAGGTCATACCTACTACTAGTGCCAGTTCCCATGGGCCAAAAATATTCAAGCCACCGCTTTGTCAAAATCATCAATTAAATAAGTAAGAGTAGAGAATAATGTTAATAAAGAATACTGCCCTTCCTTCTAAAATTGAAACTTTAAATTTGTGTATGGCTTCCTTTTTTTATTTTAAACTTCCTGAAGTCTTGAGATTTCTAGAAAAAAAAAAACACATTAATAATTCTTGTGAGATTCTGCACAAGATTTAGGGTCAGCTTTTAACACAGCCAGCTTTCTTTCTCCAGCTGAGTGATTTGTAAACTCTTCAGCTAAGGAACACCCCTCTCACTGCTGGTGTGTGGTTACATACAGTCCCTACTCTGAGAGTCTGTCCAGTCTTGTGTTCACTGAATGAATATCTTTTCTCCAACACATTATTCCTACAGTCTTTACTATAATTGTCTGGCGATAATTGTTTCATATTTTCTGTCTAATTTTATGTGGATGAAGTGAAAACATGGTATCAATTAAAACACAGTGATTTTATATGATATAATCAAAGTATATTTGATTATTATTATTTATTCAAGGTTTGAATTATGTAATGTACTTAATCTGTCATGCAACATTTATCAAATAGGGAATGTAAGGATGTTGATAGGATTTCATAAATGTACACAGCTAAACTCTCTAAGATGCCATTTAAGATTTTTCAAATCATGCACATAAACTCTTAAGTATCTCAATGAATTTCCTTGGTTGCAATCATAAAATCCTGTAGTTAGCCAATTAATTTTTCATAGAGCTCAATGATCGAGGTACATAATCTGCTGATGAAGCAGCATAGATCATTTGAATAGCTTACTTTTCAAATCAAACCTTCTGGAACTATCTATTGGTGATCCAATTCTACAGCTTAATAAATAAGCTTGCTTGCTCCTTTTTGCATATTTTGCTTTTTCAGTAAATTGTTTAATCATTATGCTTGCCAAGTTTTACTGACTAAGCTATATACTTTAGCTCTTGATTTTGCATATTTTATTGCTCACATTACATATTTCACAGGCTTACCTCATACATATTCTTGACTGTTGACAGAGTTGTATACATTATGAGTTATGAGCACCAAGACCTCTTAGGCTTTACTCATTTGAGTATTTTACTAGATAAACTATGTATTTAAAAAACCTATAACAACTGCAAAATCTTGTCTTATACTCATAATGATATATATTCATAACCTTTGACTTATATATAAACTTAACATAATTTTGTGCCTTTACATTTTATTAGAAGTTTAATATTATGCTTAAAATATTTTCTAATTTGAGACTCCAAAATTATTTCAGATTAATATACATAAGCTAAAAGAGCAATTACTATGGAGAAAAGCTACAACATTGTTACTGTGTCAATTTTATGTTATCTTAAATCATTTAAGTATGAAATTATGTGTCTTTTGAAAAAAATAGAAGTTTTGTATATATTTTATTATTTGTATGGAAAGTTCTTATAGAAATAGAGAGATGAATTAGTAAAATACCACAGACTGGGTGGCATAAACAACAGAAAACTGGCTAAGATCAAAGTAATCCTGTTTGTTCTTCTGGTGTATCTTTACCTTTCACACTGTGTATGAACATGGTCTTTCCTCAAAGAAAGATTTTCTGGTGCCTTTGTGAGTTTCAAAACCTTCCTATAAGACCATCTATAGATTATATCTTTCAAAACCTAGTTTAATAAGGGTACATAAATGCTTTAATCACCCTTCTAGTTCACCACCCACCAAAGGTAGTGGAAAGGAAACGTTAATAAGGCAAAGTGGATGTGGATCTGTTTAGAAATAGTTCTTTGCGGCAATTCCAATCTTCATTGTCAGGATAGCAGCAGTCAGTTCACATGCAGCAGCAATGGCAGTTCCATCCAGAAGAAATGATGCAAGGCTCTGCTCAATCAGCCTGAGTCTGCAGAAGTAGCAAGAAGCAGCTCAGAACATCAAAAGAAGTTCTTTGGTGCATATCTCTCTACAGAGTCATGAGAAATGGTGATCAGTGAAGAAGGCAGGCAAACCAATGTCACAGCATCATCCTCAAAGAACAGCATTAACAAAGGCCAAGGAAGACCAGCAAAGAGTGGCAAGGCAAATCAATGCCCCACAGCTTAATCCACTGTCTGTTGGTTTGCAAATATCATGTGTTCTCTCAAGTTTGCTCTAACAAAGGTCACATGCCCTTTTTCCAAATGGGTGCCCATTCGTCTGTTCTCACCAAGACATCTCCAAATGTCCGCTTCAGAAAAAAAAAAATTCTCTCTTAAGACAGTTTCCAGAAAAAACATCATAGGACACAACTGATTCTCCAAAGAAGCTAGAAATTTCTTCTTCAACCATCAGTCAAAAGAGAGCCAACTTAATAAAATAATTTTAATTTCATTACTTTAAAGACCTATATTCAAATAAAGTTAAAATATGGAGTGCTGGAGATCAGCATGTAAACACATCAATTCCTGGAAATAATAAGGTTTTTTTTGTCAGAAGAATAATAAAATCTTAGAAAAATCACATGCTCTAAGTTATAGGTGATAGACTCTTATCTTATATTTGATTATACCATTACTTCTTTTGAGGCTCTCTATATGTGAGTCCATAGCCTAAAATAAATTCAAGGAATTTGAAAAGTATTCTGTTTGTTAACTCTATTTTTAAACTCAATTAAGTCCTATGAGAATGAGCTAAATAATAAGAATATGTAAGGAATTTTATGTCTTAATTACACCTAATGAGATCTCATATAACTTTATGTCTAGAATTCTATAATTCTCTCTGCCTAGCAGATGAAAGCTTCATTATATGGACTTTTTGTATATGACTGTATTCAGTTTCTTCCTAGATTCTTAAATCTCTAATTTCAAATTAGAAATACTTTAACCAGCTGTATATGTAAGGAGGATGGTCCTGTCGGGTATAGGTGAGAGAGGAGATCCTTGGTCCCATGAAGGCTGGACGCTGTGTTGGGGGGGGCGGGGAATTCAAGGGTGGAGAAGTGGGGTTGGTGGGGGCACATCCTCATAGAAGCAGGAGAAGGGGATGGGATAGGGGGTTCCTGGGCAAGGGGGATTGGATAAGGTGATAACATCTGAAATGTAAATAAAATATCCAATAAAATAAATAAATAAATAAAAGAAATACTTTAACAATAGGCCTCCAAAAGCCTGTTGAAAGTAACACAAGCCACCGAATGACAAAAACAAGTCTTTTTCTCTTTCTTCTTTCTTATACATCTTTTTTTCACCGAATCTTACCATGGGAAAGGAACTGACTTCAAGCTTAGGACCTCTTGCCTCCCTTTCTGAGGTGCTGACGATACAGGAATTACATTTTCTTACAAGTAGTTGTACGTTGTACTACTCTACAGCTTTTAATCTTATTTTATGTTACTTGGAGTTCCTGCCTGCATACAGATTGTGATCAGTCTCTGGAGGCAATTTGCAGAATTAGTATTTAGGATTGCTTTGCTTTTGGTTTTTCTTCTGTCTGTTCTTTAGAATTTGTTCGATTAGCATAAAAATGCCAAACAACACCTCACAGCTGAGGCAATATAGGCACTAAGAGAGGTGAAAGGAGAGAGAAAGGGATGGTCTGTAGTGGACTTGAGTCTAGCTTTGCTTCAAGATTTCCTCACTGATAAGCCTGCTTTCTAGAACATGAACTTAACTAGACATCACCAATGATTGCAAAAATGTCTCAAACTCTGTGTATCTGTGCAGGTTATGACTTGTTAGAATATTCTCCTCTTCTTATCTGAGAAGCTTTGTTTGAATTTTCAGGTGTAAACAGTAAAATGTTCTCAGCAGCTTCACATAAAACTGAACGTATTTCAATAGTATTTGCATAAGTAATATTCATAGCTATGCATATGTTCTTATTGGATGAATGGCATACTACTTTATAAATGGAAATATTATATTTTATAGCATTTTGCATATCGAGTTTAGAAACCAACTTGTACCTAAATGAATTATATATGGGCAATACAGAGATTTCTTACAAAATATTGAACTGTGTATTTTATTGTCAGTTTAGTAATTCAGAGTATCTTCAAATAAATGTAAAATGCTCTGATTAGCAGAAATATCCAATTCAGACTCATATACTATTACACCAAAAGCTGATTCTCTGGAGGACTATCCAATACATGCCTCTTCCTCTCTATTGCACCTGTCTACCCACAGGAATTTAATGGCACTTATGGAATAATTTTGTCACAATGCGCCTATTCTGTCTTAGTCTGAACTCTTTTTCTCTGTGTCTTTCCTTCTCCCTCTCTTGCTCATTCCCTCCCTCACTTCCTTGTCATGTGTGCGTGCATGTTTGTGCATGTGTGTGTGCTCATGTGTGTGATGGATTTTTATGTTGATATAACAGACTATATTAAACTGGTAATTTATACAATATATTTATTGATTTCAGTGTACTTAAAGGTAAATATCTAAGATTGGGCATC
This sequence comes from Mastomys natalensis, assembly GCA_021653895.1. Lineage (NCBI taxonomy): Eukaryota > Metazoa > Chordata > Mammalia > Rodentia > Muridae > Mastomys > Mastomys natalensis. Next base: position 709,116 of record JAJTUV010000800.1, read on the forward strand.
TTTGTCTGAGAGTCTTCTGTTATATCATTACTTAGGTTAAACGGGAAAATATCTTAGTTTACATTCTACTGCAGTGACAAAACACCATGACCAAGGATGCTTATAGAACAATTCATCAAGGGTTTATAGTTTCACAAGGTTTCTGTCCATGACTGTCATATCCAAGACCATAGAAGCAGGCTGGCAGACATGGCACTGAAGCAATAGTGGAGACATTATGTCTTGGTCTACAAGGCAAAAAAGGCATAAAAAGCTAACTGGGATTATTGGCTTTTGACAACTCCATGCTCCAGTGGCACAGCTCCTCAAACAAGGGCACACCACCTTGTCCTTCCCAAACAATTTGCCTGACTGGGAGCTAAGCATTACTGTATGAGCCCACAAGGGCCATATTTATCTAAAACACTACAGAAAGCAAGCAGGAGAAATGAAGATTATCTCAAGTATGTTGTGGATTTGTCGAAACTACTGTCAGAGCCACTAATTCAATCCCACAACATTCCTATTTTTAATATATTATCTATCTGTCTATCTATCTATCTATCTATCTATCTATCTATCTATCTATCTATCTATCATCTATCTATCTATCTATCTATCTATCTATCTATCTATCTATCTATCTTCTATCTCCCATATCTCCCTATCTATCTCCCTATCTCCTATCTATCTATCTATCTATCTATCTATCTATCTATCTATCTATCTATCTGCCTGCCTGTCTGTCTGTCTATCTATCTATCTCCCATGTCTCACTATCTCCCTATCTCCCTATCTCCCTATCTCCCTATCTCCCTATCTATCTATCTATCTATCTATCTATCTATCTATCTATCTATCTACTACCTACCTACCTATCTGTGTACATCCTAAATGCTGCCACCCAACTACCCCCTCACAGAATCCCTCACTACATTACCCCTATTCTCCTCTAAGAGGGTATCCCCCTACCTTGGTGCATCAAGTCTCTGCATATTAGGCACACATCCTTTGGCACTGAGGCCAAACAAGGAATCCCTGTTGGGTAATCGATATAAAAAACAGGCTACGGCTTTAGGGGAGAGCCTCTGCTCCAGTTGTTGGGGGACCCAGATGGAGACAGTGCTACTCATCATCTTTTGAAGATTTCACACCCTCTACAAAGTTTAATTTTGTAGAAACATTTTTTAACCAGTATGTATGTATGTGTGTGTGTGTATGTATGTATGTATGTATGTATGCATGTATGTATGTATGAAATTCACAATGGTTGGGGGTGTATAGGGAGTCTCCACATGAATGTGGAGACCAGAAGTTGAATGGCTTCCATGATCACTCACCTCTTTAAGAACTTCGTCTCCAGGTAACCCCGAGCTCTGCTTTGCCTAGCCTTTGCCAGTCAGGTGTCCCATGGAGACTCCATCCTATGCCTTCCAAGGGCTGGAACCATAGACGGGACCTCATGCTTTTCTGAGTTTTAGGAAGTAGTTGGGGAGTTAAACTCCAGTCTTCACATTTGTGCCATATACAATTCACCCACTCACTCATTCCCCCAGTCAAAAAGAATCCAAATTTCAACATGAGCTCTGGAAGGGATCAAGTATGTTCAAATAAAAGAAACACTAATCTTGTTCTTGTTCTGTTACAAAGCTTCTAAGGGAGAGAAATGTATCAAGTTGCTCATCTGTACCTCAGGCTTTCAAGCATAGCACCTCAGATGTAGAAAGAAGTAAATTCCTATCTTGCAAGCAGATGCATACAGATTATTCCACTAAGCTTAAATGGATACCAGCAAAAGAGAATAAAAAATGATGACTGTAATTCATATGAATCTAAAGTATCCAACTATACATGATTACTAGGTATGTTTTAAGTAAAATATTTGAAAGTGACTATATGGAACTAATTATTCTTTGAATTGTCAAATGTTAAGTAAGTGAAAAAACTTTTTGATGCTATTGAGGATTGGCAGTCACAATTACCAAATTCTTTGGAATACTCTGATAGAGTAAACAGTAGAGAAATTGAATTCAACAAATGCTTTTAAGCTTGATCCTTTACTGCAGAGTAGTACTAATGAGACAATTAATAAATTTAAACATGGATTTGAAAAGAAAATACAAGTAAAGTATTTTGACAGTTGTAGTGTGATTATATATAAGAATTGTTTTATGACATGATTAAAAGTTTGTGACATGATTGACAATTAATTCTCAAATGGAAAAATTGATTTTGCTATTTTAATCCACAATAACAAGTTTTATATGTATGAACTGAATTAAAAGAACATAGGCACTCCAAATGAATTCAATATTTCTATATTTAAGTAACACAAAATTTAAGGATATATTTGTGTATGAGGATACATTTGTATATGTGTTTAAACTAGAAATACAAGATTATAAGAACTTATTGAATATATCATTAGCATTCTTCTAATTATATAGATGTGTGTTTATAATTGCTAAATAAGCAATAGAAAGAGAATATTGAGATAGATTTCATCAAACAGATAGATGTTGCTAATTATTTTAGAATTGTCTGATTGACTTATGTTATACCCATGATGCAATGTGCCCCTATAGCAAATTATTTCATGAATGAGTTTCTCAAGGAAAATAATTCCTTCCTTTTAAACATTTGAAAGATGAAAGAATAAACTACAATGCCAAGAAGTAATAGAATACTGTGAAGTTACACAAGCAAAAAACAGTTCTGTCATTGAGTCAAAGAGACTGACCTTAATCATTGTCTCAGAAAGAAAATCAGGCAAAGAAGGCCATGTACTTTGCACTCTGACACAAGTGCCTTTACTCTCCACTCCCTTTCTTCCTCCAATCTGTGAAGCTAGAGGCAAGTTGAATAATGTTTTTGAGCTTTCAATTTCTTTTTGGCAGAATAAGAAAAAATATAATCAGTTATAAAACTATTGTTAGACTAAGGGAGATTACAAATTTAAGTGGTGGGTCCTAGACTATTTGATTTATTGCTTTTCTTTTTGAATAGATATGAATTATTGATTAACTTTCATTTGCTATAATTTATTTGACAAATAGACTGAACTTCTTCATGAACTGCTAGACTTGGGAACATGGGAAAAGCAAAAGTATACACTGTATATTTCAGAAGATAACATTGTGCTCCATGTTGGAAACAGGACCTTCAGACACTGGCCTCAGTGCTATGTTGCTCTCCTGCAGCAGGGTGGCCTTCTAAACAGAACAGTGAAAGGCCCGGCATGTTGCCATATACATCATTACTGAAAAATATTAGCACCAAGTCAAGTCTTCAGGAATATAATATTAGCCCTCATTATTCGTGAAGTCTGTGCAATAATGAATTTAGAAAAAAACTATACTGATGATACTTGGGGCCATCCATGGCTATGAGAAATGCATCAAAACTTGTTTTCATCTTTCCTAGTTATTCTCAGATGCCTCCTTCTTTCAACTCTCAACCACAATTTTAAAAAATATTTTATGTGTCTTTTTTACTGCATAAATTTGAATGTAATCTCTTTGCTAATAGATTTGTGGTACTCTTAAATACAGAATTCCGTGAAGTATCTTAGAGAAAATGTGTGGAGTTGACAACCTGTTTAGGCATGAGTTGTAATGGCATTGACTGTAGATTCAGTACTAATTAATCAACACTGGATATGATTATTTTGAACAGAAATGCATACAATATAATGTTATATTTTGATTGATGCAGTGCTATGAATGAATCATCACATTAGCCTAACCCTGTATCCTCCTTAAAGGAAATGATCAATTATTAATTGATTCAGGCTCCATGTTAGCTTTCTAGAAATTAACTAATATGAATAATAAAAATTGACCGCAGTGGTATCTCATTGAATTGATTTTAGGGTGGGAAATGGAAAAGTAAAAACCCTTTGCTCAAAAGTTCATAGATAACACACTTGAACCAAATATACTTCAAGATACCTCTAATTAAGGGAGTAAGATATGATTCAAAGCAGAACATATAATCAAAGATATCAGATGAGTAGGAAAATTATCAAATTCAAAATAATGTTAAATGAAAAGAATAAAATTGAGTTTAAAATGTCAAGTTAATAGGTCAATAAAATGTGACAATATGATGTTACATACTGTAGCACATCTAAACACAAACATCACTGCTCTCTCAACTCTGGATCTTCTAAAATCTACATTATGTGAATATAAATTAGATACAAATGAGGTACATAAAAACTCTCAAAACCACATGATATTGGATCTAAAATTGGCTCACTTGGTTTATATAATACAACAACAGCAGCAATAGCAATAATAATAATATGAAAACTAGTCTAGATATTGAGGACCCACATTATTGTTCTACATTTAATTAAAAATTATAATTATAAGCTCTAGATTAAAATTATAAGCTCTAGTTTAGTTGTTTTGTGTAAGATAAGAAGAAATCCCAATGATTGCTGAATTTCTATTTCATTTGGTTGTTCTGTCTTACCCTACTTAAGACAGACTCTGCCCGTGTAGTCTAGGTTAGGTCCGAAGTCCTGCTTCTTCTGTCTCAGAATTCTGAGTGCTGACATGACAAGCATGCACCAGTGTGCATTAAACATTAGATGACCTCACGTTCCAAGATTGTCCAGACAGAGTACCAACAGAGACCTTACATGATTAAGTAAACAAACATCAAAATAAAGAAAGCAATGTTAAGGGAAAAAAAAAACAACAAAGTGAAACAAAAAGTATGTATTTCCATATAACAATGTGATATTTTAACGCTTAGAAGAAATTCATTTATAAATACACAAATTCACCTGGATAATCACAGAGATCTCTTTATTATAATAATCTCAATTTAATTTTAACTCTTACAAATATTTAATCTCTACAATTTAAAATTAAGTAGGAAAACAAGTCACCTTTACCTGCAAAAAGCAAGAAAATGGCACAAAGAACAAAATTAAAGAAATGAGATGAAGGAATCTGTAAAGTTATTCAGTAAATCCAATGATGGAAAATTACTTCAACATGCCAATTTAAGGTCAAAGAAAAGTGTTCTTATGCAACTGCTATATGAATAAGCAACTTGCTTCAAATAAAATAACGCAAATGCCATTTCAGAGGTAGTGGCATGGTGATTGCAATAAGTTCCATAAGATTTAGGCCAGCCTAGAAGGCCACAGAGTGAAATATACATGTTGGAAAGTGAAGTTGATAGACACAGACACACATACACACACCACACACACACACACACACACACACACACACACACACGCTAAGAACAAATAGACATATGTACAGTCTTAATTGGGATTTCAACATCTCTATCAGGAACTCAGAGATCTCTTCTGAAGGGAAATAAGCAAGCTAGTGCTGTATGCTCACTTTGGATGACAAACTTTAGTTTTGAATAAATTTAGGTAAAAAGAGTCTCATTTTAGCATCTGTGTTTTTGTGTGTTCTTGTGTGTGTGTGTGTGTGTGTGTGTGTGTGCTTCTTTGTGTATGCATGTGTGTGTATGTGCATGTGTTTGTGTCTGTGTGTTTGACAATTATTTCTCATTTGAGAGAAAACAAAAGCAATCATATGGAAGAGGTATCAATGTTAAATAGAAAATTCTATGAATGAGCATGTTTCTTTTAATTCCCTGTATCTTTTTTTTTATTGGAAATTTTATTTACATTTCAGATGTTCTCCCCTAACCCCATTTCCCCCCTTCCCTCCCAGGAACTCCTTATCCCATCCCCCCTCCTCCTGCTTCTATGGGGGTGTCCCCCCACCTACCCCTCCGCACCTCATGTCCCCACCCTCGAATTTCCCCCCACACACAATTCCCTGTATCTTAACAGCTATTCTGTAAAGTTCGATCATACAGAATGACAATTTTGCTTAGCCTCATTTTTCACTATACATACAAACTTGGCACAATGTTGCATTCATCTTCCTGATCAATTCCAGACCCTTAGGTGATCACACTCTTAGGCGAACATCTTGTACATTCTGAAGTGGTTGATATGGATGAAATTTTCCAGATAATTCTGACCAATAAACACAATAGGCACACATTTTCCACACTAGGCAAAGTGGGTAGCACAAGTATTCCCAATGTTTTAATTACTTTTCTATTGCTATGATAAAACATCATGATCAAAGAAATTTAGAAACAGTTTATTTGGGCTTCTGTTTCTAGAGTGATGAAAGTCTGTCATTGCAGGGATGAAGTCTGCTTTCCAGAAACCAGAAGTCTGGTTTCTGGAGTAGGAAGCTGAGAGCACACATCTTGAACTGCAAACAAGAATGTCGGAGAGGGAGAGGGAAAGAAGGAAGGAGGGGGAGCTGGAGGGGGAGAGGGAAAGGGAGATGAAGAGGGAGAAGGAGGGAGGAGAGAGATCACACTAGGAATGAATGGCCCATGTTCTGAAATTTCAATGCCCAACCACAGTGATGCTTCCTCCAACAAGTCACACCTCCCAAGCCTATCCAAACAGTTTTGCCATTAAACTGGAGGCCAAGTGTTTAATCATCTGAGCCTGTGGGTAATTTTCTCTTCCAAAGTACCATAATGGATGGCCTTTAAGTCTTAATCTACTGAGCAATATATAGACTGCTAGAGCAGAGACATACTTTTATTCTAACAGAGAATGGGAAAAGGAATGTTCTCATGGAACAAACTACAGTGTGTCTAAATGTAACAACAAGTGTTGTGATGCCTACTGGTCCTGTGTTTCAGAATAGTTGTGACACTTTTACATCTTTGTATCTAATTAAGTTCTCTAGAAAACTAGTCATGAAAATGTATTTCTTTAAACTCTTGTGAGAACTACAATGAAACATATTTTCTTTGAAAATCCAATAAATATAGTTAGTTCCACTGGTTACCTAATGCAGCAGGAACCTCTAAGGCAACATTTCTAGCTATGAACTTTGTCTTGCCTTTGATTCCCCATAGGCACAATTATAGGGAACATGAAATTCAGCATGCATGCCTATTGCTCAGGTATACACAGTCACTCATATGCATGTATATTAAAGTACACATAATGATTTGTACTGAATATTTCAATCTCTGCTAGCTAAGTGTTTCTGTAAGATTTTATATTTTTACAGTGTATTGAGAGGTACATTAAGAAACTAAATGAATAGGACACATGAATTGATGATAGAGATTTGAAATGTAGAAACTGAAATTTATTCTGTGTTTTGCCACATTGCATATTATGCACTTTTTACAGGCTGCATAACTCCCTTGAAACACTCCTGCTGCTACTGCAGCTATTACAATTGTCTTTGGGTATTGAATAATGACTCTGAAAATGCTTTATAGAACTTTAAAGCTCTATTGTTTTTCATTGATGCATTTATCAAACAATTTTTGAGTCCATTAAGCACTAAGCCCTAGTAGTTCCTAGGGTACAAATAATGCAAAATTGTCATTTTAAGAATGCAGATGGTGAGGGATAGGTGAGGTGTGAGAACTAGTGCTTACTATGGAGAATGAATACATATATGTGTGTGTGTGTGTGTGTGTGTGTGTGTACTGCACTGCCCATTTTGCAACAATATTCCAGTGAAATAGGAAGAAAGGTTTAGAGAAATAGACATGTTAATATCTTAACACCACAGTATGTACAAATATTTATGTACAGGGATTCCTTGCAAAGTTGTCTCTCAACGGAATAAGTTGGGTGTATTTAGAGATGAATGCCCAAATGCACAAGTGAAAGATAAAGAGCCAGAGGAAAGATATGCTAATATGCTCTACTCCTAAAAGTTAAAATTAACAGATAATGACAAAAATATATAAATGGAGATTAAAGTAAATACTGTAAATCACTAAAGAAAGTTCTTTGGAACAAAAGTACAAGAGGGAACTTACTGTCCTGGGGAAATGGCGTAGTCGATAATGCAGTTGACGCACTAGTGTGAAAACATGAGTTCAATGTGCTTCATACACATACAGTTATTAGGTTGTATCCTGTATATTTACAATCCCAGCACTACAAAGACAGAGACAGGAAGAACCTTGGAACAACCTAGCTGATATCAAGAGGACGCTGGAGTTACAAGACAACATAATTTAATAAATAGTTCCTACTCCCAAGAAGAGATCCTATCTCAAAAAAAAAAAAAAAAAGATGGATATCAACCTGATGTTGGCCTCTATCTTTCATTACATGTACAAACATGAGCATACTTATCTGCACATGTGTGTGTCTCCCCCCTCACGAGTATGCGCTTATATCATTATCCTTCCATACACAAAGAATCTTTTTATTTTTTTCACATCCTGAGTTACATTTTTCAAGTTCTCTTCTGAGCTTTGGGATTTAATAAATGTTGTACATGGTAAATTTTAGAGGCAGGACAATTGTGAGGGAGATCAGTGCAGAAATTAATGAGGAAGGAAGACCACCATGGGTGTGAGGACAGTTTGGGCTATACAAAGCCCCATGTTCATTTGAGAACTAGAGTGAGCCTCTATGTTGAAAATGCTATCTTTCAGGAAAAAAGAATATGATAATGTATATAGATGAATTTAAATCTGTCAATAAGTTTGCTGAGATAACAATTAGAAATAGAAATATATTAAAGAAGTTTAGAAAAGTAACTTACATATATAAGCAATTGACAAGTGAAACATTTCTTTGATCTGATAACTTCACCTTCAGAAATTTGTGTTAATCAGTTTTCATTTCTGTGATAAATAAGAACAACTTATAGGCAGTATTTATTTTGATTCAACTTTTTCAGTGCTCTGCTCAGCTGGGTCCGTGGTTTTAGGTCTGTAGCTAAGAAAGAACATCATGGTGTAGGGGTATGGTAGAAGTCAACTCCTCTTCTCATAGAAACTGGGAGGGATGGGAGAAGGAGGAAGAGATTTGATGGTATAACTTTCCAATCACTGAGCCCATTAAACTACTTTCTACACGTGACATCCATCTCCAGGCACAGCTTCAACAGTTCATTCTGCTATGAACTCAGCAATGATTTAATCCTTTGATGTCACCTCTAAATCACTTCATTAGCTATCACTTCATTAGGATCAGCCTACAGTATGCAAGATGACAAGTCTTCTGATCCAAGCATGTCCAGATCTGTTCTTATAAGAGAAAGGAGGCCAGGTTAACTAGATATGTGGAAACACTGGGACCTGGGAATGGGGAAGAGATGAGAGTCAGGTCAAATGGAGTCTTGAAGTTCATTGCAAGGAGTCATTTGCTTTCCAGGTGACCCAAGAAGCCTATGGAGAGTTCTGGGAAGAAAGCAGGCCTGATTTGGTTACTCATGTACAGTTATTCCCTTTACTTTATCATACTCTTTATGAAAGTAAAGGTAGAATCATAAAAAGAACTTTAGAAATTGTTTTAATCATCTATGTGTAAAATTCTTCCTTTATTTCTTTCTAATAATTCTTTGGATTGAAATAGGTTTTCAGTATTCATGATTGAATGGAGACAGATACAGATACATATATATTATATATATGTATATGCATATATATGTATACATGTATACATGTATATGTATATATATATGTGTATGTGTATATATATATTGAAGTTATAGTTTTCTAAAATAAAGTGATGGCTTACTTGTATATATATGTGCACATTCTGTGTCTGTGTGTACTAGTGTACACATACATGCATGTAGAGGCCAAAGGTTGGTACTGTGTGTATTATACTATCACTTTCCTCAAGTTTTCACAAAAGGATTTGTGATAAACATAAGTGTGTTGACTTTTAAGCAGATAGATAAACTCCAAGGATCCTCTTGTCTCCATCTCCACAGAACAAGGAAATCAATACACATCACCATGCCTTTCTTGTTCATAAATGCTGGGTATCCAAATTCAGGTTTTGACTTGTTCAGCAAGCATGTTACTGACTGAACATCTTTCAGAGCTTTTATTTTATAGTTTTTTTGTGGAACATCAAACATGGTAATAAGTTCATGAGGGACTCTGAACTTTTAAGCAAACTTCATAAGGCCTTGAAGTTTGAGTATATAAATATCTGTCCTTACTACATTAATGACCTTGAACGACATAGTCTGAGATGTCTGAGTTACCAGTTCTTGTATTTGTTTATGCCTTGCTCAGACACAATCAATTTGTTGATAGTTTTATGGTATCCCATTTAAAAAGTTCAAACTATACACACAACACTCATTATTCAATATTTTTGCCAAATTCTTTCCATACTACGCTATTAAAAATAGTCTGTAGCTTAAATTTTAGCTTGCATATATTTTCATTAGACTGATTCATTAATCACTGTACTTCAACCTACAGAAGTTTATACACTGCTTAGTAGGGCCATCGTGAAAATAATGACTGAATGAGCAGAAGACACAGTGTAGTGGAAGTTGGCTTTAAAAATTTGACTGAGTCCATGGAATTATTTGTCTTTAAATAGGGGTGAATTTAGTGACAGAGAGAGTCAGTAGCTGACCATATAAGAACAATGGTTTAAATAACAATTAGACACCCAAGTACATATGTTGAGCAAGCATTGATCATGAAAGGCTGGAGACTTGGGGCATGTTAATGAAGAGTTGAATGATTGGCATAGGAAGAGAAGTGAAGATTTTGAACAGAATGAAACATAGAAACTAAACATTGTCCATTTGGAAATCAAAAGGCTAAGGAAATACGCTATTTAGTACATCAGGGTGAACACAGAGTCAGTGAGATCAGAAGATATCCAGGAAGTGGGGTGTCCTGGAATTAAAGGAAAGAAAAGTCCAATAAAAAATATGCCAGCTCCAGGTGAGAGGTCAAAGATTGTTTCTAAGAGCAGATGGATAACCCAGGTAGAGATTTGTCAAACCTTTTACTAAGTGTTTCAGGGGAACTCAGGGAAAAGAAAACTTGATCTTCATGTGTCATAAGAGATAACAAATAAAAGACAAGGAATCTAGAAAGTTCTGTTAAAAGGAATGGCATCAAAAAAATGTGGCAGGTGTCATGAAATGCGATGTTTAGAGGATCTGCCATTTTGCTTGGTCTCTTCATCAATGCCCTTTGTCTCCATCAGTGTCTTTTCTATCTGCAGTTTTCTGCCCATTGTCAACGTTCTCATTATAAAGTCCTGCCATTGTCATCTCTACCCCCTCATCATCAGTGTATTTTCAGCATCTATCCTCAGAGGGTGTTTCTGCTGCCAATAATGAAGCTTTGCCATACAGTTAACACCAAAAGTTTTATAATTTATACTAAGGGATATTCCTGGAATTATACAACCTATACATTTGGATAGACAGGGTTTATGCCAGGTCTTCTTGGAATAAAGATGTTTTTATAATGACAGGCCTTCTTCTGCACTGGCAGCTAATGATTGGATATAAATTAAAACATTCTTATGCTCAAACAAAAAGTGCATTAGTGTTCAAAGTTGAGAACCAGGAGTTTGCACTTAATACAATTTTCAGGCAAATTCAATATGTACCAAAATGAGATGGGTCTGCTAGAAGGCTCTAGTAACTCTATGATGATGTCTTATCTTTATAAAGCTCTTAATTTTATTTTTATGTGTAAAGGTGTGTATCTGTGTGAAGTATGTTCTCATCAGTATAGTTGCCCATCAAGGCAGTAGCCAATAGATGGCCATTATAGGACTATTGTTTAAGTCACACACACACGCACACACACAGGCATACAGACATGCACACACAAACATACATGCACACAACTACAACTTTATCTTAGTACGTATGTGTATGAGATTTTATTTCTCTTAGATTTGTGCCTCTAGACAACCCTCATAAGAACATTACTGCTACTGGGTTGACTGTCTACCTAAGCCTGAATTAATGTATTTCTTTAATATTAACTTTAGTTTTAAAATGCTTTTTACAAGAAACTGATGAAAACGTTACTTTTACCTGAGATGTCAAATTTTCTTAATTACTAACCAATTATTAATTGATGGGGAATGACCTAGCCCACTGTGGACAGTACCATCTCTAGGCAGATGGGTCTGCCCATATAACAACAATGGTTTAGAGTAAGTCTTTATGCAAGCATTGATAAAATATTCCTTCACATTTTCTGCCTCCTAGTTCCTGCCTTCAATGTTTACCTATCTTCCATCTTAAATGAACCTGTAAGCTAAAATGTAGACTTTCACAGAAATAGAATGCAAATGAGAAAAGATGCATTCTTAGCTCTTGGGTTGGAAGAAACTAGTAGGAAACACATAGCGGTCATTTAACGTTGTGATTTTTAGTCTAATTTAGGATGGAAACAAGAAGAGCCGAGAGCTTTTCAAAATGGTTGCCAGGAGGCAAAGGTAGAATGGGGCTCTGGACAAGGTATATCCTACAAGATATATACCTAGGTGACCCAGTTCTTCTAAGTAGGTGCCTCTTCCAAAGGTTTCTAGAACCTTCCCAACTACATACAAACTGCTCTGCCAATGTATCTAATGTATCCAAACCATCACATCTTTATGTGTTTAAGGAAGAAGCACCTTTTTATTGTGAAGTTATGTGGCCACATTATGTGTCTCAACCAGATTGTTCTAGGAGACAGAACCTGGCTGAATTCTACAGGGATCTCTGTGTCTTTCTCTATCTCTCTGCTGACCATGACAACTGATGTCATTTGCAGTGATATTAAAAGGGAAAACTGAAGCTTCTATTAGAACGGCTTCCATAAAAGTTTCAAATCCATCACTGTCATGTTTAGACATTATGTGTCGTCTTTCTCATGGAGAGAAGGTCTAGTGCACATTTAATACGGCATTTTGAGGGCTCCAGAAAACTCACTGGAGGATGTAGGCCACGAGAGCTGTAGTTTTATCTTGCCCCTAGGAATCTGTTTCTGTTTCCTGTCTATAACATGCAGCAGCCTCTGTCCGTTGCTCCTAATGCTATCATGCCCTGCCTCCTGCCTCGTTACAAGACCAAAAGAATGGAGTGAAACACTGCAGGGAGTAGGGGAGTAGAAATGTCTGCAACAAGGAGCCAAACAATCCGTCCTTCTCTTGTCTCTGGCAGATACCTTGTCAAAGGGACAACAAAGGTACACAGGAACATTAAATGTAACTTTGATTCCACTGCATATTATAGACGTCATGTCTATAAATGTATGTTAAGGTTCTGATGAAAAGCCATTTAAAATGACCTACCAATGAATAAGTGAACAAAGTAGTCATTTCAGGTAAAATAAAAATCAAGACACCTTCAAGAAGTTTAGTATACATTTGCCTATCTTACTTGCACTTTGATGTTTTATTCATTACTTATCAATGTTCAAAGCCTAAATAAAATATTTAAATTAAGGTATACTACACATTCATTATTTCCAATGTTTCTACCACAGCAACCTGTATGATTTTTTTTTTTTTGATAAAGAAATACGCTGAATTGATTATTGTGTTTATTTGCTACATCAGTTTTTATTAGTAATTCAGGAAAACTCTAACCAGTAAGTAATGTAAAAATAAATGAGATTAATATTGTGTGTGTGTGTGTGTGTGTGTGTGTGTGTGTGTGTGTATGATGCAGTGTTAAAGCATCTAAGGAAAATAAAAGTTGTCAGGTAAAAATCTTGGGTTTATAAGAGAGTATATAAAATATATATATATATATATATATATATATATATATTTATAAATATATATAATTATCTGATAATAAATGCATTTTGTAGCTCATTTGTATTACATATGGATTTATGTGTATAATTGTTTTTTCCAAATATTTTTGTTAATTGTTCCATTCTTATATTTGTAGTATTAAAAAGTATTTTCAAATTTGAATATATTTCATCATATTTAACCTCTCACCCAAGTTCACTCAGATCTTCTTCTCCCTACACACCCTAGTTTAAGTTCTGTGATGGTTTTAATGCTTGGCCCATGGGAAGTGGCACTATTAGTAGGTGTGGACTTATTGGAGGAGCTGAGCCATTGTGGGGGTGAACTTTGAGGTGCTTTGCTCAGGCTCTGCTCTGTGTGAAAGAGACCCTTCCTTTTGGTTGCCTGAGGAAGAGTAGTCTCTTCCTGGCTGCCTTCTGATCAAGAGGTAGAACTCTGGGCTCTCCAGTACTGTGTCTGCCTGCACTATGCTATGCTTCTGGGAATAATAATGATGTACTTACTGCACCTCTAAAACTGCAATCCAGTACTAATTACATGTTTTGCCTTTGTCATGGTGTATTTTCACAAAAACCAATACAACAACACAATGCCCAAAACCTACAAAACAAAATATAGCATCACCCCACCACAATAAAGAAGACTAACACACACACACACACACACACACACACACACACACACACACAAACAACCAAAACCCAAAACCAAACAAACAAAACCTATGGAATCAAGTATTTGTTAGTCAAGTATTCTTGACCATAAGAATTGCCCTGCAGGGATTGATATACCCAGGACTACCAAATTGGAGAAAACTGATTTTGCATCTTCCGACAAGTGTCAATGACAATTCCATCATTAACCTTCACCTTAGTTGTTAGGTTTGCATTCATTCGTACAGTCAGTCATCTTCTAAAAGAAATAGACTATCATAAGATAAACAAAAGCTATAATATCAAATTAGATATGATAGACCAATGGAAGGAAAAGAGCCCAAGAAAGGGCATCAGAATCAGAGACCCATGCATTTGCACACACAGTAATTCAACAAAAATACTAAACTGAAACTCATAAGCACAGAGGACCTGATGTAGAACAGTGCAGGCCATGTGTGTGCTGCCTCAGCTTCTGTGAGAGGAGCTCTTGTTGATTTAGAGAGCCTTGTATTCTTGATGTTCTCTACTTGTATCTCCATGCACAGCCCCCTCAGCATTCCTTTTCCCCTTCCCATCCCTGCTTAATCCTCCCATTCCAGACAACATCCATCCATCTATAAATATATATTCTATTTTCCTGTCCTGCTGTTATCTGTTTACTCTAGTATTTTGTACTTTACCTACTTTCTGTGGTTCTTATGATTGTAGCTTGGTTACTGTTGACTTATCACATAGTATCCAAATATATGTCATACCATATTTGTCTTTCTTGGTCTTGATTACCTCACTCAGAATGATCTTTTTCTAGTTCCATCAGTGTGCATTCAAATTTCATGATGTCATTTTTTTTTTTTTTTTTTTTTTTAGCTACTGGATAATACCCCATTGTTCAAATGTACCATATTTTCTCTATCCATTTTTCCATCGAGGAGAATCTAGACTGTTTCTATGTTTGGGCTATTATGAATAGAGGACCAATAATCATAGCTGAGCTACCATCTTTGAGGTAGTATAATGCAGTCTTCAGGTATATTCCTACGAATCTCTGGGAATCTTACTGAAGAATCTCCACATTGATTTCTATAGTGGCTGTATGAGCTTGCACTCTTACCAGCAATGAGTGAGTGGTCCTCTTACTCCAGATCCTTGCTAACATAAGCTGTCACTTTTTCATTGATCTTAGCCATTCTGACAGGTATTCACTGAAATCTCAAAGTATCTTTGTTTGCATTGAACCCTTAAGTGTTTCTCAGCCATTTGAGTTTCATCTATTGTGACTTCTATTTAGATAACCCATTGTTTAATCAGGTTATCTTTTTTGCTGATACTTAATTTCTTTAGTTCTTTATATATTTTGGATATCGGCCTTCCATTGGTTGTGTAGTTAGCAAAAATATATTCCCATTTTGTAAATTCATTCTTTGAATGATGGTATGTCATTTACCTGGCAGAAGATTGTCATTGCAAAAAATGTCCATTTGTTTATTCAGCAAATTTGTTTATTCTCCTTGCCTGTGCTATCTGTGTTCTATTCAGAAAGTCTTTTATGCCAATGAGTTCATGACTAGTCACCACTTTCTCTTCTATGAGGTTCAGTATACCTAGATTTTTGTTGAGATCTTTATCCATTTGGGGTTGAGTTTTATGTAGATGATAGATATGAAGATATTTTGGATTCTTCTACAAGTAGCCATTCAATTAGATCAGCACCATTTGCTGAAATGCTGTCTTTTTCTCAGTATGTATTTTTTGTTTCTTTGGTAAGAATCAGATGTCTGTAGGTTTTTGGACTTATTTCTGAGTCTCAATTTCATTTCCATTGATCCAGTGTCTGTTTTTGAATAGCTACTGTGTTGTTTTTATTACTGTAGCTTTGGAGTATAACTTGAAATGGGGCTAGGGATACCTCTAGCCGTTTTTTTTGTTCAGTGTTGTTTTTGCTATCTGGGATTTTCTGTGAATTTAAACAGGAAGCTGCAATGGTACTGCCAAGATTTGTGAAGAAAATTTGTGTTGGAATTTTTATATAGAGACTGCCTTGAATCTTTAGATTATGTTTGTTAGGATGGCCATTTTTACTATATTATTCTTGCTGATCCATAAGCATGAGAGATCTTTTATCTTTTGATATCTTCTTCAACTTCTTTCTACAAGTACTTGAAGATTGTATCATATAAGTATTTTACTTGTTTCATTAGAGTTACCCCAAGATATTTGATAATTTTTGAGGCTGTTGTCAAAGATGTTGTTTTGGTGATTTGTTATTAGACCATTTGTCACATGTATATAAGAGAGCCACTGATCTTTCTGAGTTAATTTTGACTAAAGTACTTTTCTGGATATGTTTATGAGGCATAGGACTTTCCTGATGGAATTTGTTGAGTCACTTGTATATACTATCATAAAATCTGCAAAATCTTTTTCCTTTCCAATTTGTATCCCTTTGAATTCTATCAGTATTCTTACTGCTCTAGCTAAGACATCAAGTACAATATTATAGGCCTAGTTCTGTATGTAAAGAATTATAAGAAAAATTAAGCTGTGTGTTGATTAAAAAACTATAAGCAAGATATAAAATGTGATTTTTAAGAAAGGCATTGGCTAGAGATACAACTCAGTGACAGGGCAATGATTTAGCATGTGAGGTCCTGGTGTCAATCCCAAGCACTACCAAAGGAAATTCAACTAACTAAAGAGCAGGTGAGATGGCTCTGTATTCCAAGCTTGCTTCTAAGCCTAACAATCTGTGTTAAATCGCTAAGACTCATTTGGTTGATGTAGTAAACTGACTTAGAAATGTGGGCATGGCATGTATGTTTAAACATGAATCAACACATGGATTCTGACACATACAAAAGTGTTAATAAATATAAAAGCAATTATTATAGTAAGTATAATGCTACTCAGTAGCTTCACAGTGGCTACTTTACACTGTAAATTTAACAATGTAAACAAATGCTGTAGTTTTTCTAGTAAGTAGATAATGGAGAGGCGAGGAAAGGTAAGAATATGAAGATATTTTTAAGTGAAAAAAACTGATATCAGGTGTAGGGCTGAAGCAACAGTTGGGTTCAACCACCACCTACAATGGAGATGCTACTCTATACTGGAAGCTTCCTCAACAGAAAACTCTCTCAGAGACTCGAGGACACACAATTTGAAGCTTCAATCTAAAGTAGGGCACAAAGAATTGTGGGAATGCCCAATCCATACAAATATCTCTGAAAGATAAACCTATGACACCTCTAATTTCTTCATTGAGTGTTTCAGAAACTCACTGATGGTCAACAAGGATCTCTGATTTCTTTTTTCAAACAGTATTATGTGTAAATTTAATGTTAATAAATACTTCACACATTAACTCTGATAATTTCAAATTTTAAGAACTTTGTGCATTTTACAGAAATGTATGATGTTGCTTGTCTTTTTATTATCTTTAGATGCTTTCTCATTTTGATGTCAGTCATTTGGGACTTTTCAAAATTTTAACCTAAAGGTCGATCAAATGTATTGATATTCCAAGAGGAGAATGCTCTCTGTTCCATTGATTTTCCTCATTGTTTTTCTATTTTCTGCTCCACTGATTTCTCTCTTGTTCTCCATTACTCAGTTTCCTCTACTTATTTCAACTTAAAGTTTCCATTCATTATCATAGGACACTGGGGAACTGACTTGACATTCTGTATACAGTCTGTTTCTTGTAGACAACACAGAGTTTGCTATGCCTTGTTTATAGATGTATTTAATTGAATTCTTTAAAACAGCTATTGATTTTAAGGTGATTAATAATAGAGTGAGATTGCAGTCTATCTCCTGTATTTACAATTGCTGTTATTCATGAAGTATCTCCTCTTATGCACACTTACTCTTTTGTGTACAGAAAACCTGACTGGACATTTTATGTGACTCGTTTTCTTTTTCTAAACTTTATCCATGATATTCTTTGTAAAAATCCCCTTGTCATGTTTGCCACACAAATTTATAATTAATCTACCTTCAAATATTGCACATTGTTTCATGATTAGTCTAGTTCCTTTAAAGATGTCCTTATTCCTCTTTTCTGTTCATAGGGACAAGGCTCTCACTGTGTGGACATGTTCAGTAACCATGTAGTATGCTGGTACACCATTAAAATGAAGTATTTTATTACTTATAGTAATATAGCATTATTGTAAATAAACAATTATGATTTGGATCAGCTATGTGTAAGATAGTAAACTAGTGTGCTTGGTCTTCATAGATTCTTGCCATACCATCTTCTTTCTCAAACATGAAAGTTACTGTGAGCACTTGAAATATTTTACCACACTGTTTCCTTTTCATCTCTACTTTCTGAACAGAAGGCTCTTGAAACTCCATAGTTTCCAGAAACTCAAGGCATTTCTCCCTAGGTTTCCCTTGAAAGTTTCATCCCTTTGCCTTTAGATCATCTTCAGCATCATGAAGATGATGATTGGAAATGTGCTGTGTACTCCCTCAGTGTCCTGTACACAGGGAAATTCTCAATAATTTATAAAACTATTTCTTCTGAGTCAATGTCTGTCTTATCCTTGCAGTTTTCTAATCATATCTATATTGAAATTGGTTCATTCACCAAACATGTTACATCTTTATGTTTTCATTCTCTCTTTTTATCTTTGTATTTGTTATAAAATATCCATATAGCATCATTAATCTCTAAGGCTATTTCTTTTAGCCATGTCTGTAGTGCTAGTGGGTTCACTAAAACTATAGCATGTATGTTATATGGTGTTTTTAACTATGACACATCTTTGAATCTTGGGGATTCTGTCTTTCCTATGGGAATCATTTATTCTGGTCCCTTTCTGCCATCTTATATTAAATATTGTAATATTTATCATAGTTGTTTCTCATTCCCTGAAATTATTTGAATCAATACAGTGTTAGGAAGTGGGGTGAATGTTACATTGTAACTTAACAGTAAAAGTTAAGAATCTAAGCCTACATCTCCAACAACTATAAGAAAATAAAAAGATAAAGAGAAAAATGGAAATACATCACACCAAACACAAACAAGTATGTAAGAGGAGAAAGCAGAAAAGTCGAAGGACTAAAATCAATGATAAAGAATATTCAACTGAAATAAAACAGAGTAAAATATGGAATTTGTCAAATTATAAACTGTGGATTAAAATATATTGATATTTTATTCAGTAACAAAAATCCTAAAAACAATAATTAGAACTATTTGGATTAAACTTAAGACATTTGATTGAATGATAAACAATCCCAACCATGAAAGGCAGTATGGTCTTGTGATTCTATATTCTAAAATGGTAAACCAATAATGATAAAGTTGTATCTGACAATGGTTGGCCATTCCTACAGTATCTGCTTCATCTTCGTCCTTTCATTTCTTTCAGACAGGAGCAATTTTGGGTCTAAAGTTTTGTAAGTAGGTTGGTGCTCGCATCTCTCCACTGAGTATCTTGTCTGACTCCTGGAGGTGGTCTCTTCAGTTTCCATATCCCCAGTATTGGGCATTTTTGCTAAGGTCACCTACATTGAGTCCTGGGAGCCTCTCCATTCCAGATCTCTGAGACTTTCTAGCTTCTTCCCCCACCCCACCACACAGGCAGCTGCATATTTCCATTTTTTCTCCTGGCCCTCTGTTCCTCTCTCCTGACTCCCCCTACATCTGATTATTCTCCCTTTTCCCATCCTCATCCCTTCTGCCATCCAGGTCCCTCCCTCCCTTTGCTTCCCATGATTATTTTGCTCCTCTTTCTAAGTGGGATTTAAGCATCCTCACTTGGGCCTTCCTTCTTGTTTAACTTCTTAGGGTCTGTCAGGTATAACATGGATATCCTGTACTTTTTTGGCTAATATCCACTTATTAGTATTTGGGGTCTGAGTTACTTCACTCAGAGTGATACTTTCTACTTCCATCCATTTACCTGCAAAATTCATGATGTCCTTGTTTTTAATAGCTGAATAGCAATCCATCGTATAAATGAGCCACATTTTCTTTATCAATTCAATAATTGAGAACATCTGGATTGTTTCGAGTTCCTGGCTATTACAAATAAGACTGCTAATGAACATACTGGAGCACGTGTCCTTGTAATGATAGAACATCTTTTGGGTAAATGCCCAGGACCAGTATAGCTGTGTCTTCATGTAGAACTGTTTTCAATATTCTGAGTAACTGTCAGACTGATTTTTAGAGATCAGCAGATCTTGGGATCCATCCCATGGATGGGTATCAATTCCTGACACTAAATTCCTGACACTGTTACTGATACATGTTGTGTTCGCAGAGAGGAGTCTAGCATGGCTGTCCTCTGAGAGGCTCTACCAGTAGCTGATTGATACAGATAGAGTTTCTTCCAGCCAAACATTAGATGAGGTCAGGGTCCCCTATGGAAGAGTTAGGAAAAGGATTGAAGGAACTGAAGAGGATGGCAACCCCAAAGGAAGAACAACAGTGTCAACTAACCTGGACCCCTGGAGCTCCCAGAGGCTGATCCACCAACCAAAGAGCATACGCAGTCTGGTCTGAGGTCCCCGGCACATATGCAGCAGAAGGCTACCTTGTCTAGCTTCAGTGGGAGAAGATGTACCTA
The DNA here is from genome assembly GCA_021653895.1 of Mastomys natalensis. NCBI lineage: Eukaryota > Metazoa > Chordata > Mammalia > Rodentia > Muridae > Mastomys > Mastomys natalensis. The sequence goes on from JAJTUV010000800.1 coordinate 729,926, forward strand.
ATTCTGTAGAGACTCGATGACCCTGGGTAGATGGATACCCTGGGGGAGCACCCCCTCAGGGACAAAGGGGAGGGAAATGAGGGGAAGAATTCTGAGAAAGCCAAGGGGCAAAATTTGCGAAGTAAATAAATAAGATAATTAACTAATTTAAAAAAAGATATTGTCTGAAATTCTCAGCATTATGACTATAGAGAAAAACAGATCCCAATGCACAGTGAAGGATATTCTGAAAATAGGATGGTGTCTATACATATAAAAATGTTATAATATGCCACACAAAATGACTTTTGGATGCACTGAAACAAAATAAACATGTAACAGATTTCAGTAGCATACACATATACCAACATCCACCCCAGGTTCAGAATGGAGACTTGGGCAGAAGGAAGCCAGGTGAACATGAAGGCAAGAATTTATGAAGCAAACCAAGCTAGAAGGTGTCAGAAACTATTTTTTCTTGTGAAAAGTAGAGTGGACAGGCTGTCTCTTTGGTCTCATATTGCTTTGGTGTGTCCTTACCCTCACATTCATTTTCCGACCTTCAGATCTGTGAGACTCCATGCTTCTCTTGAGGTAGCATTCAGTTTGTGGTAATTTAAGGTAGGCTAATAGGCAAAGTGATGTGAATTGTTTTTGGTACAGATCATCAGAGTATAGATTGCATCATCAACAAAAGACTCAAACTTGATTTTTGGATAAGAGTAACCTAGAACATTTGTATATAATACATGAACTTATCATAGTTATTTTAGGCTGTTTGAATAAAGTACCCTAGACTGCATAGACTGAATGACTTCTGGAAAGCTTGGTGATTCAGTGCCATCAAATTCTAATGTTGGAAACCTAGCACAGTAGCATCATCATTAGGTTCTGGTAAGAGCTTGCATTCTGTTTCATATCTGGCAGCCACTTTGTTGTATAGTCATGGAAGAGACAGCAGGGCTGGAGTAGAGGGGAGGGATTGAAAGAGGAAGACAGAGACAGAGGGAAAGAAAATAGGTATATCTTGTTTCTTCTTGTGGCATTACTTTTCTCCTGAAGGTTGTACTCTCACGACCCTATCTAAACCTAATTACCTCCTAAAGGTTTTCCACTAAAATTCTTTCAATGGTTGGGGCCAAAAATATAAAATTTTGGGGTCACAATTCAATGTTTAACAGGCCTAAGAGCCATGACTGAGTGTAGTGGGACTATAGACCATATTGGGAGACTAAATGACCGTTTATAAACTGAAAGGATTTACTGCACAGCACATTAATCCCAGAGGAGATATTAACAATGTATGACAGCCATAAACTTGATTTGATCCTTGCTGCCAGGCCACAATTAATTGGCTTTCATCTCTGAGCTACCTTCTCAAATTTATGTCCTATTATTTGAAGTCCTGAAGCCATTGCCCTTTTCAGGTTTGAGAAGCCTCTCTTTCTTTCGCTCTAGTCTTTTCATTTGAAGCATGTTCTTTGCACTCATCTTTTTCGTATAAAATTTTGATAAAGCATCTAACAGCATCATGCTCTGCCAATGTCCATTGGATACATGGCTTGCTAGCTCAGGTTCTTGTCAGACAGCTTTATGAAATATCCTGTTAGTTTCTAGAATACTCCCCATTTTTTTTCAGCCACTTCCCCTCAGCCATTAGCAGGGTGGCACATGTCTCCAGCATTTGTCAGGACAGGATGCTTCTTTGGCATACATATATATGTATCATACCTAAGTACCTTGTGTCATGATAATAAACAACTTTCCAATATCTAGCGTAGAGGTGACAAGGAAGCCATGTATGTCTTGCAAAAACTATATGACAAATAGAAGTAGGGAGAGAATGTCTCCCTAAGTAATGTGGAAATGAAAGCCCATGCTGGCTCTGTCCCCTTCCTAGCCACAGCATGGAGAATAAATATCAAGCCATCACATTGTAGTTATCAAACTGGTTTATCTTACTTTAAATTTAATCATCCTACATTTTCTTTATGTTGACTAACATGTAGAGTAAAATAATCACAGAGTGATTAGAATAAGAAAATAAAAGCAGTATGTCATGATGTAAAGGTCTGAAGGTTATGGAAATATTAGTTGGTTCATCCAGGAAAAGTGCTTTCTAAGAAGACTGATGACCTGAACTGAGTTTTGAAACCCACATCATAGAGGTAGAGAACCAATAACTACAAATTTCCCATTATCTCTACATTGGTGACATGTCATGTATAGTCCTACCTGTACCCCACACCCAATAGAAAGATAAATGTAATGAGAATTTGAACGCTGTAGTAATTATATAATTAAATGTCTTAAATTATGTTACAGAAAATTAATTTCTAAATTTCCCTGAATGTTAACACAAATATATCTGTTTCCATGTCTTTGATCACTTCAGTCTACATGATAGACATATTTACAACTTCCATATTTATAAGTAATAAAACTACACACTGAACATTTGCAAAGTTCCTAATGCAGTAAGCACTATTGTACATGTAGTGGGAGTCCTTCCCTTCATAAAAACGAGGGGCATGAAATAAGTGTAATGTTTCTTATATTTTAAAAACTGTCTGTGACAAAGAGATGTCCAGTAAGAATATAACTTGCCCTTGTATCAATGTTCTTCATCGACACCATACTAAACAATCATATCCTTTCCTATGTTATCAGGTAAACTCTCCAAAAGCATTGTTGCTTCACTCAGGAAGACATTGGGAACTCTGTTCGATATTAGCTCCACTCAGTTATCCTTGATGCATAGAGAAAAATATAACAGAAAAGCTTCCCAGAGCAGGAGACATAGGTCAATGTAAGTCGGTAAAAGTGTTTGCTACAGAAGCCTGTCAGACAGACAGACAGACAAACAGGCAAACAGACACACCAAGACAGAGACAGAGATGAGGAAATATACATACAACAATAATGAAAAGCTGATTTAATTTTTGTTTACAATTCTAGCTATTTACATAAACCCAAAAGAACAAACATAATAGCAATATAATTGTTGTTGATAAGTAAATTTTAAAACAAAAACCTATTTATTCTCAGAAGAAAATAAGTCCCAAACATCAAATAATAATCATCAGTATATATTTTTTTAACTATACAATCTCTAGTTTGTCTAAGAGGGTTAGAAAATAAGGAAATTGACTTTTAATGAATGTGTAGTTCCAGCAGTGGTTCCAGGCACTTCAGTGTATATCATTTGAATTTATTGACACATATATTGCCATGTACTAAGTGGATGAATTGAAGACGGAAAAATTATGCATGAGAATTAAATCAATAGAGACAAGTTGTAGAGCAGGCACTTGTGTTCATTGTGGTACAATTGTTAAGCATCTCCTTCTACTCTAGTAGACTCCATTTCATTGTAAGGAATCATCTTATACAGACAGTGAAATACAGGTCATGTTATGCCAAATACCTCCAGATCACAATGTGTAGGAACAAGATTTACCTGTACAAGTTTTACCAGTGAAAGAATGTAAACTTACAGAAGGCACACTCTTCATTTCCTGTTGCTACTGAGGCATATTACCTCACATTGAATAACCCACGGCAACAATAAGTTATGTCTCACAGTTCTGTGTGTCAGAATCCAATCTATGTTCTGTGTCTCCGTCTCACACATAGGAAGGCAAGGTTTCAGGACAAATCATTCATAGTTTCTAGATCACTCATTATTATAATGTTGTATTTCATTTTAGCTGTTTGTAGATCACATAGTTTTCCCCTAGGAGCTTCTATTTTGTTAATTGTGTGGAATTCCTGATTCTCCAAAGAAATTTTTTTTTTCAAATATTTCCATTGAATGTGTCAGCCATAAGGTATTGGTAAACTTAAGCAATTATCTTCTGTACTTAAGTGTCTATGATCAAGCTTAATTTAAAAATACAGCACAGTAAGAAAATAGCTATACCTAACAATATAAAAAATATTAAAACAATTTTAATGATAGTTATTCAAGCATGATTGTTTTCCAACACATTAAAAGACAATACACTTGACTGTACCATAGCAACCAAAGAAATCAAGATGATGGAACAGGGCAGTTTCAGTGTACCATCATCTGTGAGTCAGATTTGTAAGACAGAGCATTGCACACACCTCATACTTGCATACCTTCCCGTCTCAGCTCTCTATGGTATTTCTTTCTTTATGCATTAAACATTATCTACCTTCAAAAAAATTTTGCAGTCATATTAAGCCCACTTAGAAAAGGTAGGAACATTATCCCTTCCCAAATCCACAACCTTAACCCATTTGAAAGTGTCTGTGTGGATTCTCTTCACATGTTATGGCTCCCAGAGACTCAGACAGAGACTTATTTGGAGACAGAGAAGATTAATCTACTATGAACAATACCAAGGACCACTGAAAAGCTATAAAATTAATGCTGATTTCCTCATACTAAGTTATTTACTATCCCCTGGGATTTAATCCTCTGCACTCTTTATAACATAATAGCAATTATTACAGCTTTTCCCTGTCATGTGGAGTCATGTGTCCAACTTTCAACATGAATACAATTAACTAATTTAAAAAAGCCTTATATTTGCTAAACATTTTCAAATAATATATTATACTCGATTCTATATTATTACAATGAATTTTTAATTTGCTAAGTTAAATTCTAGGTCAGAAATACGATCATTCTCATTTTCCTTGTCCTTTCTTTCTGATTATGACCCAGCACTGTTTTGTTTATGCATCATTGAAAAGGATTTCATTAGTGTCACGTTTAAAATTTCTCAAGGTGTAAATCTGACATATATATTTTCTCTTTAGTCTGAATTGTATGTTTTATAAAAGTTGCACTTATATATCCGGTAAACAATATAGAACAATACAACTATAATATAATGAGTGTCAAGAGATGTTGCTTTCAAAATAGCAGATTACTAACTGACCTTTTCCTACATTTACCATATGATTTATCATTTCAGCTGTGAGCTATCTTTATGACAAGCAAATTCCCTTAAAATGTGTGTGACATTTAACTGGCTAGGGATATTTGTCATTGAAGAATTTGATGTCATCTCTTATTGTTTCAATTCAAGTGGTTGAACTAATTTTTATTTGCAATGGAAAATGCAAATGACTCCTATTATGTTGTTAAATGTCTAAATACTTTCAAATTTAAATGAGTTTGCTTCCAGATTGTCAACAGGAGCAACCAGGGCAGTGGGGTTGAGATTAAATAGCTGGTGAAATCCCAGAATAGAATACATTTACTGTATTCTCCATGTCAGTTCTTGCTTATCTTCGGGTTCTCATAAATCTCATATGGAGCCTTCTTAACAGCTCTGCTTATAAATTAATTTCAAGAAATTATCATTTAAACTTCTTGGACTCATACCACTATTTCTTCCCTTCTTTCCCTAAATTTCCACCCTCTCTAGTAAATAACTCTTATGGTCTTCTATGACCAAAGCATATCTCTGCTGCCAGAATTGCACTGATAACTGATTTTAAAGTTCACTTTGAAAGGTACATAGAGTATTTTATTATTCACATACTTTTAGTTCACTCTATTTGTCATAGTTTTTATGTACTGATAAACCTGATTTGTCACTTAGAAGGAAATAGTTTTCTTTTTTTTAATTCCATTAAGTAGTTTTTATGGTACAATAGCTGTTTTTATTATTTATTTCTGGTCTCTGTTACAAAGAATCCACGATTGTAGAGAAAAGCACACGTGTGCCTACACGTGCACGTTTCTCTATCTGTCTGTATGAAGACACATCCAGGTGTCATGAGTTATAAACACGTCTATGACACATTAACCATGTGTTGGTGAAAACTCAGCTGGTTCCATTTCTGTTTATGAACAGTGTAGTACTAAAAATGAATTTATCAGTTATAACAAAAAATGAAATTTACAGAAATCTGAAAATATAATGTTGAGTGATCTGACCCAAACTTTGAAAGGCAGAAAAAGTGTTTTATGTAGATCATAGTTTACAATATAAGTATATGTATATAGATATTCAATAGGGCCTTTAGAAGTATAAACTATATAACAAAAGTATAAAATATTGTCTAAAGGAAGATAGAGGCAAGAAATATTCATGACATAAAGAAAAAAAGAATGGAGGTTTACATGGAGAAATCAGAGGATAGAGAAGTGGAAGAGATGAATAGGTTGACAAATCTTTTAAACCACACTTCTGTAAAAAAAAAATACCATAATAATATCTAATACTTGATATACTAATTTCAAAAAATAAATAAAAATATTTAGTGAATATATGACTAGTGACAAGATAAAGCCCTCTTTTTTGTTTGTATACAATAGAATTGTACGCTCTACTCATTCTATTTGTTAGCATCTAGGAAACTTAATTTAAATATCTTGGCAAAGTTTATATTATATCTATAATAGACAATTGTGAACCACAATATAGATGCTGGGAATCAAACCTGGATTCTGCAGAGTAGCAAAAAGTGACAAACACTCACATTCAGCAAAACCATAAAAACATAAACATTCAGCAAAGTGCCTGGATACACAATTAACTCACAAAATTCATTAGAAATTTTGCATACAAATTACAAATGTTCTAAGAAAGAAATCAGAGAAACAAAACCTTTCAAAATAGCCACAAATAATATAAAGTATCTTGGAGTATCTTTCCCCAAGTAAGTAAAAGACTTATAAGATAAAAACTTCAAGTCCTTGAAAAGAGAAATCTAAGTATATATCAGAAGATGGAAATATTTTGCATGCTCATGTATCAGTGGTGTTAACATAGTGAAAATGGCCATCCTACTTGTGGTTTGAATAGAAATGGCCCTGATAGACTTAAGTGTTTGAGTGCTTGGCCTCCTGGGAGTAGCACTATTAGGAGGTGTGTGGCCTTATTGGAGGAAGTATGTCACATTTAGGGTAGGCTTTGAGATCTCCTATGCTCAACCCTGTGTGGCTCATAGTCTTCTACTGCTTGGAGATCAAGATTTAGAACTCTTGGCTCTTTTTCCAGCGTCATGTCTGCCTTCATATCGACATGCTTCCAGCCATGACAATAATGGTCTGAAGCTCTGAAGCTGTAAGCCATCCCCAATTAAATGTTTCCCTTCACACGCATCGCTGTGGTCATGATATCTTTTCACAGAAATAGATACCCTAACTAAGACACTACCAAAAGAAATCTACAGATACAATGTAATAATCCCTATTAAAAATATGTTTTCAACTTCATATGCACACACACACACACACACACACACAGAAAGAGAGAGAGAGAGAGAAACAGAGAGAGAGAGAGAGAGAGAGAGAAAGAGAGAGAGAGAGAGAGAGAGAGAGAGAGAGAGAGAGAGAGATTTAAAACAATCCCAAATAACAAAATAACTGTTGGAAGTATCATCATCTCTGATTTCAAGTTGTGCTATGAGACTACAGTAGTAAAAACATCATGGCCTTGACACAAACACACTGATCAATCAAATGGAATTGAAGACCCTCACATAAACCCACACACCTTCAGAAATTAATAAAAAAGCAAGATATACACTGATGACAGCACTGTCAACAAATAATGGTGGTCAAGCTAGTGGCTAGATGTAGAAGGATGCAAATAGATCTATACATATCACCCTACACAAACTTCAAGTCCAAATACATCAAAGATCTAAATATAAAACCAAATAGAAGACAGAGTACGAAAAATAGACTTGAATGAATTGATACAGCAGACAACTTTTTGAAATGAACACTGTGAAGCTGAGAATCTTCTGCAAGTTAAGGGACACTGATTTTCAGACAAAAAAGTAGCCTATAGAATCCTAAAAGATTTTTACCAACTTCACATCCAATAGAGGGCTAATATCTAAAATATATAGAGAACTAGATATCAGGAAAACAAATAACTAAATTAAACAGTGTGGTACAAATAAACAGAGAATTCTCAATAGAGGACATTCAAAGAGCTAACAAGCACTTAAGGAAATGTTCAGCATCCTTAGCCATCAAGGAAATGGAAACCAAAACTATTTTGATATTCCATATTAGTTCCGTCAGGATGACTAAGATCAATAAAACAAGTAGTGACTTATGGTGGACAAGATTTGGAGTAAGAGAAACACTCATATACTGCCAGTCAGAGTACAAACATTTATATGTAGTAATCCATTAGGAAAATAGGAATCTATGTAGAGAGTCAGCTCTATCACTCTTGATTGTACACCTCAAAGATATTTCATTCTACCACAGAGATAATCCCTAAATCACTTTTATTGTTGTTCTATTCATAATAGCCAGAAATTGGAAATGATTTAGATGTCCCTTAGCAGAGGAGTGAATTAAAAAAAAATAAGTTTGGTACATTTACAAGATGGAGTAGTACTCAACTGTTAAAAAATATCTTGAAATTTGAATGTACATAAATAGGTCTAGAAAAATAAATCTCCTGAGTAAAGTATTCTAGACCCATAAATACAGATATCGTATGTAATTGTTTATAAATAAATATTGTATATTAAATCAATGGCAACCAAGCAACAATCCATAGAACCAGAGTTGGTAGGTATATAGTAAGGGGCTAGAGTGAATATTTAGATCTCATTATGAAAGTGAAATAGAGTAGGTATTAATAGATCCATGCCAAAAGATATAGAATGGGATGATCACATTGGAATGGGAAGAAGGTTACTGGGAGTGGATATTGATGGAAAGAGTTAAAATTAAGGGGGTATTTGAGGGGTAGTAGGGAAACATTGCAGTAGAAATCTCATAAAATATAAACATATATGAAAGTTATCTAAATGAAATAATAAAATAATGGAGGAGACTCAACTAGCTATCTCTTGTGACCAAAAAACCTTCAAGGATGTGATTTTGTTTGCATCTACTTGTCTCCCCGGGGTTCCCCAAACAACTAGACTCTTGCCAAATCTGTGTGTTGCTTTCCACAAACTAACTGCAAGGCCTCATTGCTATACACTTATACAATTCCTTGTACATTAGATGTCAAGTTCTTAAGTTCCAATGTCTTTATTACAGGAATAGACTCTGCATACTCTCAAATAACAAATAATGGACTCCAGTGGTTGTGTGTGTGTGTGTGTGTGTGTGTGTGTGTGTGTTTATGTGTTCTTTTATGCTTTTATTTGGTTACAGTTTGGTGTTTATTTGTTCTTTTCTATTTGGTTATATTATATTTTCCAAGTTTTTGAATGTTTTTTATATCAGAATTTTTTTTTCTTTTGAGAATGAACTTAAAGTTGAATGAGTATGAAAATGGAAAGGATCAGGAAAACATAGGAGAGGGGAAGAATATCATCAGAATTTACTTAAATTTAAAATTTGTTTTAAAATAACAGAAGTATAATTGAAGTAAAAGTTGTGAAAAAAAGGAGAAACTGAGAATAGGACAAATAAGATATAGGGCTTTGGCTAAGACATGTATTGAATGTTCACATCAGTGCAATGCTTATGTGAAATCTGGTCATTATGTTCAAGAGGCTGACTATTTACTTAATTATTGAATTATCAATTTAAAAAGAAACTCAAAATGATTAATTACCAAATGTTAAAATCAAAACAAAATAGAGGTAATTAATTGGATGAAACATGATTAAACTGAGAATCTATTTCTGAGTTTTATAAAAGCTGTTATGAAAATGAATACAACTATGTCTCGATGGCACTGTTATTGAGGGGCACAGACATCATCATCAGTGAATGGTAGTAACAATTTCATACTTAGTAATGTGAGAGCTTGAGTAACTTAGCAGCATTCTAGGATGCTTCTGGTGTTTTAGAATAAGAGTGAATAGGAGAACCCTTTAAACAACTCATGAACACTAAATGTATATGTGTTTTCTCAGTGTTTCTTCCAGTAAAAATGTAAAATATATAAGAAATCTTAATATTGCCCTATTGTTTGAGAAATCTAAATTCCAATTCTGTAGAGAATTAGACAAGTCTTTTCTTAGACTTTGAATTATGCAATAGATAGCTCATGTACTTGTGATTAAAAATGGAAATTTATCTTATAAAAGGGAAATTCAAGCTGAAATTTACATTTAACTTGTAAGATTTTCAGTAAGTAAGGGAAAAATGTACATTCAGTGTCATCTCTAAAAGAAAACAGATCTCTTCTCTCTGAACATTTAAAGCACTTGAAACCAGCCACTTCCATTCGTCCATCAAAGATTAAGCTCCTGCTAGTCTTGAGAGTTAGACACCAGAACAATTCATCCTTTCAAGAAAGATCATGGAACCTAGAATATTTTATCTTCAGTCCTATTTGAAGCAAGAAGAGATAATTCCAATTCACATAAAATCATTGGCTCTCAAGAAGAAAATGGCATATTTTAACACATGCCAGTAGACATGTTGATCAGCAAGTAAGATATCAACCCTGGTTAGGATGATGTAATTGCATATCTCTAGAGATAGTAAACTAAGTCTTCAGTCACACCTTGGAGTGTAGTCAGGACACTTAAAAATGGGTATCTGTCTTTTAAAAAGTTATATTTCAGCTCCATCTCATCACCAGATATGCCTTGTGAAATATAAAAACATCTGCAATAGTTTCTACACTGCATTTAGATCAGAGTGGGTGAGTGGAGGCAGGCAGTTTCCACCTGTTTCTGTAGTATCCTGAACTGTGATTTCAAAAATAAGATGATCAAATTCCATTTCTTATTCTATATTACATGTTTATGTTAATATTGAAAGTAAATTAGTATGTTATAAACTTGATTTTGTCTGAATTAGAAAACAAAGTCCTACCAAACAGACAAAAACCAAAAGAGAATACCAATCATCCTTTGTAGTGGTAAGGTTACTGTATTGTTAGTGCATAGCTTGGCATGATTGCCACTAGACTGTTCTTTGTTTACAGACTTTTCTTTTATTTTTTTTTTTTACTTTTTATTTATTTTTAAAATTTTTTTATTGGATGTTTTATTTACATTTCAGATGTTATCTCCTTACCCCATTTCCCCACCCATCCAGGAATCTCTTATCCCATCCCCCCTCCTCCTACTTCTATGAGGATGTGCCCTTACTCCCACCTCCCTACCCTCGAATTCCCCCACACTAGATGTCCAGCCTTCATGGGACCAAGGATCTCCTCTCCCACCTATGCTCGACAAAGCCATCCTCCCTTACATATACAGGTGGAGCCATGGGTCCCTCCCTATGTGCTCCCAGGCTGGTAGTTTAGACACTGGGAGCTCTGGTTGGTGGGTATTGTTGCTCTCCTCATAGGGCTGCAAACCCTTTCAGCTCCTTCAGTCTTCTCTCTAATTCCTCCATTGGGAACCCTTTGATCAGTTCAATGGTTAGTTGTGACCGTCTATCTCTGAATATGTCAGACTCTGGCAGACTTCTAAGGAGACAGCTATATCAGGCTCCTGTCCTCCATCCCATGTACAGTCATCAAAGGTAGACGCTGGTGTGGATGATAGGAAGTTCATGTTTACAGACTTTCTACTGGATTAATTAGACAGATACAATGAAATTCTTCATGTAAACAGCATCCTCCCCTCACTGCAAATCTAACAATATTAATTTTTATTTTCTGTGAGCTTTCTATGTAAAAAAAGACTTGAAAGAGGTATTTCAATAACCCATATTGTGAAAATCTCTTGTTTCTCTATGAATTTTCAAAAGATTAGATATTATTAAGTATATATATTATTACATTAAATAATATATATGTATACATGTATATATATTGTATATATATTTATATTACATTCACTTGCCAGACTTTTATATCTTTCTTTGTTTATTTCTTAATTGGTTGGTTTTGTGTCTTTTTTTTTAGAACGTATATCTTCCTACATAGTATAAAAGCTTTAACCATCTTTAGAGACAAGAAGTTAGAAGCTGTTTCTAGAGAGTTCTTTATTCTTTCTTACTCTGAAAAATGTATGAGAAAGTAGATGCTAAACACATTTAAGTTTAAAACACTTGTACTGTTCTTTAGTGTTTATAAGATACTCTCTAGTGTAACATAGAATTTCCTACTTATTAAAATTATACTTTCTGGCCCAACCTAATCTATCACAAAGACAGATGTCATAATACAGTTTACAGTTAAGCAAGTAAAAAAAAGAATACATATTGAAGTTTAATATAAAAGAAATAATGAATATAGTAAATATTAGGAATATTTAGTAAAGAATAAATGAATTTCTTAAAAATCTACTTTAAATTCATGCAAATCTCTGTAAAATGTGTGTTTGTTTGTTTTGCTCAGACTGACTCTAAGCATAGTCAGGCTGTTGCCTGGGGATTTTTTGTGTTGAGATTTCAGCACATGGGGAGCCCTCATGTCTATCTTAGATGTAAACTTATTTGCAGGTCCTGTATCTGCTATCTAAAAGTTCTGTCTGAAGTCCAGGTCTGTCACAAAAAACTATTTTAAGAGACTCTCTGTTTTACATACAATGCAAACACAATGCAAGTTAGTTGTGTTTTTTCTTAATGTCAGCATTTATCTGAGAGAATGAAATATTAACATTTAATCACATAAATAGTCTAGAACTTTTATCCTGCGCAGTCCTTTTTGTGCAGGGACTTCAAGAGAATAAAAGACACACTAGTACTTTCTACTGATTATTGCACATCATTCTTGCTGATGCTGTTCCTGCTATTTTAAAAATATATTGACTAATAATACTGAATTCCTTCCATAAATATTGTGAAAAACCAACAGAAAGGACTCTCTGAAGATGAACTATGTGACCTAGGTCCCCAGGTAACAAGCTAAATAAATACTGCATAGGAAGAAGGCATCCAAGTCTGCCATACACATTCTTATAACGTGTAACACAAATATCATGAAGGATGTGGGAGATTTATTGCTTCTCTGTGTTGCCTGCAATCTTTGCTTCATCTTAATGTTCTATCTGAAAAGTTCTCTTAACCAGCAATTCTCATACATTTTCATTAACTGATTTCTAAGAGTAGATCTGAGTCATCTGTATTAGCCATTTATTATTTCATTCATTTGAGTTTTAAAGATTTTATATTATTTTGAAATTTATCATAATAAAAATATATGTGACAATTGTATTTTTAATACGTTCAATGCCTTATTATTATTGTTGATAGTTTTCTCACATAAGAATTTACATTAATTATAGTTGTGATGCTTGAATGCTTTTAATAAATACTACTATTGCTTTATGGTTTATATCCTTTAAATAATCTATAAGAATATTTGTTACTTTCATTAGGAAATTTTTTGACTTTACATGGAATATATTTCCAAATTTTCAAGGAACACAATAGCCTTGTTAATGGATATTCTTACACAGGTGCCTCTGTCACTATCAACAATTAAGGAATTCTAATACTAATAAATCATATAAGGGATATTCAGACAATTTACACTGATGAAGAATGTATTTTCACTCAAAGAATAATGTATTCAGATTTGCCTGATTCATAGTCTTCAATTTTTTTCTTGTCAAAACCTATTTGATTTTAAATTTGTCAAAAATCAGGAATATGTGAAAATACTGAAATAATTTAAAATCAATTGTCATGTTGTGAGATTGAACAAGCAACTACTTGATAATGTATTGATTTATCACAATCTTATTTAGAACTGGATAGTCTATCTATGGAAAAGCAGTGACATTTTTAAAACATAGCTAAGAATTTATCTAACTTGATTAACCTGGGGTGAAAAGTTCTATGCAAATTTAGCTTAGAACATTGTGGGTATGCATGAAATTGCATACAGAGAAGTTATGCTAGACTATGATTTTATAACATTGATTTGAAGAAATCTTGGTCACTGCATGGGAAAGTTTCCAAGCTTTAAATGAACTTGTGGGAAGGAATGGAACTTGACAGGAATGACACACTATGTAGTAAGTAGTAGAATTATGATTAACCAAAACCCATTTACTACACAGATCTTGGTGCCATTGCTTTGCATGCAGCCAGCATGAACAATGCTAATAATACTTGTGTGCCTTATCTGACATTTATGCAATAGGAATTTCACATAATTTTGTAAAGTTGGTAAGAAATTCAGTATTCCCTTATATCCAATTTATAAAAATATTCAAAAGTTGGTGTCTTATCTTTCCTGGCATGTCCCATATATACAAGCTAATCACTATTACTTTAGTTTCACAATTAACTACATAAGACAAATTTTCAAGCTATCTCTAAATTAATTTATTTATATGCTGTTTTGTTTGCCTATCTTTTTGTCTTTGTATTTTCATGTATATGCACTTTCATGTGCAGTGCATATGCGGTTACACATGCCTATCAAGGTGAGAGGATAGGGAATTCTGCACGTCATGTCTCAGGATTCTTTCTTTCTATGAACGGGATCTCTGTTGTCCTGGATCTTGCTAGCATACTTGGCTCCCTGGCCTAAGATCACAGGAGGTCTATGACTGTCACTGATTTTTCATATCTGGGACTGTAAGCATGTGCTACTACTGTATGTGGTTACCCTTACTATTATTTTCTACTCACTAGTTCTTAAGATGGCAAGCACAATATTGGGGTTAGCCATGGCGTTTTCTTAAATACTTCATAGTTTTGCTTCTTCTTTCCAATTGCTTCTTCTACCCACATTCCCACATTTGATAATAGGCTTCCCATTTCCTTCATTCAACTGAGATGTTCCATTACACTCTTTTACTCTTCAAAACCTTTTCAGTTTCCAGCATGGACCAGTAACAGGCCCCCGGGGCCTCTACCACTAACTAAGGAACTGACAGCAGTTGACGGCTGCTAAAGCATGGAAAGAAAGTTTTCTTTGAGTATATGGCCACTGGTAGGTTGGCCATGCACACATACTTAAAGCATAAAGTGACCTCAGTGGTTATAGGTTTTTAAGGAGAGAGAGAGAGAAAGATAGAGCTAGAGATAGATAGAGATGAAGTTATGTTAGGATGTAAGGGGATTTGGAAGAGGTATAGTGTATAGTTATGATGAAGGTATATTGTATAGGTGTATGAAATTTTGTAAAGATAAATTAACAAGTATTAAAAAAGAGTCTTACTATATATACAAGGCTGGCCTTGAAGTCTGAGATCTAGGTGATTCTGTTTCCCACATTTTTTATTTTGTTGTCGTGTTTGTTTGTTTTGTTTTTCCTCTTGTGTGATGAAATTGAAGATATGAAACTTCACTCAAAATGTGTGTGTATGTGTGTCTGTGTACATATATTTTTTAAAAATATATTTTGACCTTTTTCATGGTTACCTTTCTAACTTTATGGCTAAGGCCTACATATATAAAATTTAAAATGAAAGCACTATGTATGAGAAAAACTGTACTTTTGAGTCTGGCTTATTTCCCACCATAGTAATCTTCAATGCATATATTTTCCTACAAATGTCATTGTTTCATTCCTTGACTAAAAATGTTTCATTGTACATATATAAAATATTTCTTACCTATTCACGTATTGGATTATCTCTATGATGGTTCAGTTACTATAACCATTGTGGAAGGTGTAGCAATGACACCTGATTATGCAAGTATCTCTGTGGCATTCAGTGATGTTAAATTTCTGGGTGAGATATACTTTACAAAGATTCACTTCACTTCCATGGAATTCCATTCCTAAATGGTGGGGCTTATTTCTTAAATTATCAGAATCCTTTTCAGAAAGGCCTTAATTATACATACAAGGTAAAGTGTCAGTTTAAAAGTTGCAAGTCTTATTTAAAGGTCTCTAATACATTTGTACATTTTGAGAGATAATGATCCAATTTCACCATTCTGCTTGGAATATCTAGTTTTACAAGCCTCTTGTTTAGGAAAGATATTTTCTATGGAGACATCTTTGAGTGTGAGGGCTCATAGCTCGAAAGGGCATGGGTCCTGTTGGGCAGAGTTGTTGTTCCCGAGTGTGATCTTCTGCCTCTGGAGGCTTAGGGAGGTGCAGCTCCAGGGAGCAGAAGCTCCGAAATTTGACTGAGTTCCAGCCATGCGGTGTCTGGTGGATGCTGGGCTGTGAGAAGCCATGGGGGCTCCACCAGGGCATGAGGAGATCTCAATCTGAAGTTCCAAGGGGGCAGGGCTCCTGAATGGACCCGGAAGCTGGTGGTCTCAGTTCTTGGGCTCCTAGACTGCTGGGGGCCGTGGAAGAAAAGAGATGTGAGAGGAACGAGGGAGAGAGAAAGCCCCAACAGCACCCTGCAGGAAGGATACTCTTGGTTACTGTACTTGACTGCTTGGCTAGCTTACTTGAGAGAAGTCCTCAGTGGGAGGTTGAAGGTAGTGGCTACAGCAGCTCATCGGTTAAAGGCCTTCTTCACATCTCCATGGCAGGCCCCAAAGACACGAGGAAGTCCATGGTTTTAAAGGGTTTATTGTCATGGCAGAAAGATAGATAAATCTGGTTGTACCCCTGCACCCCCACACCGGGCCTTTGGTTAAATACCACTTGTAAGGAGGAGAGTCTGGGAAGGAATACTTAATTGGCCCTCTGGCCTTCAGATAACTCATTAATATGGAAATCTCTTGAGGCTGAGGCCTATAGTCACGCCCTCTACCTGTGTAGGGGCTGGTAGGGGCATTGCCCTATGTGACTGAAAGGTACTGATCAAATGGAGGTCTTTGACTGTGTGTCAGGAGCCCTGGGTCTGGGAGCATGGCAAAATATATGCTGTCCCTCTCAAGCATGGACACCTGTTGGGTCACCAGCTATCTCTAGCCAGTGCTCTACCAGAAACCAAGCCATCCTTTCACGGTCCCACATGAGGGAGTATTCATTTATATATTTTTCTGGGCTCTCTATCCTGTTCCATTGCTCTACATGCCCGACTTATCCCTGGCACAACAATGTTATTGCTGCATTGTCATTATGAATCTATAGTATAAATTGGGATAATTTTTGGTGATATTTCCAGATCATTTTATTGCTTAGAACTACTCTGTCTTTTCAGATAATGTGTGTAACTGTTTAGGAATACATTTCTTTACTCTGTGAAGAATGTCTTTAATGTTTTGATGGTGATTAAGTTCATTCTGAAGACTACTTTTAGTAACAGTCAATTTTCACATTTATTATTTCTGTCTGTCTTGAGTGCTGAAGGCCCTACAATCTTCTGGTGCCTTTTTCTTAATGTTTTTGTTATAAACTGTGTCTTTCATCTCCTTGGTTGGGTGTATTTCTAGAAATTTTATTATTGGAATGGGATAGGATAACTTACTTCTCATTGACAGACATGACAGCATGAGCTGAGTGAATCTAGGGTAATGTCATTTATGAAATAGCTTAATTCAGGCTTTCCTGTTCAATGGGTTCCTTTCCCTATATGTGCCTTTCCCTATACAGTGATTGGTGTACTCATGTTTTCACTGTCTTATGGATTGTAAAAACTTTGAAGTCCACTCTTTCTAGATAACAGAAAGAAATATTATGATGTTATAGGATCCGTTGATGATGGAACCAGGAAGTGTGTGCATGGTTTTGGTTTATACTCACCATGCTACAAAGAGTGACAAGAGATCAAGAAAACTTTGGTAAGGAATCCACCAATCAATAAAATCTACTCTTTGCTGAAGAAAATGCACAATGCTAGCTGTTTCAGACCTAGGAGGCCAATATATTCTTTATGAATGAAGTTGCATGAGCCCTAGAAGTAATCCATTCCACAGACATATTTATTGATTCCCATTGTTATTTTAATTTAATAGTTTGTAACACAAAGGGTAGACTTTGAATTAAACTGTGAACAATATGAAAGGAAAACATGTTAGATTGTTGTACCAGCCAAATAATATTGTTGCCAATATATTTATACTTAATTATAAGACAGTTTCATTTTCCTCCTTCAAATAATTATTAAAAGAGTATCATAAAATGTGGCATTAGTAAGAAGATCTATGGTTTTGGTGTTGAGTCTCCATTTAGAAATTTAGCATGCCAGCAGCATAGATCATGATAATGAAAAAGCATTATTTTGCTTTATGCTTCTTGCTTAATAAGCACTGGAAAATGAGAACTGTGTCTACTGCAAGAGCCATGTTTGTGACTGTGCAGAATGCTGCCAAAATAAAGACTGCCAATATTTCCAAAGTTGCAATTGCAATATATGTTACCAAACTCACCATTACTCATCACAAGTACTTGTCATAATATGTGTTCCGAGGCCTTTCCATCTGAATTCCATGAACAAGGCACTTACAAAGTTTTAATCACTAGCAAGCAATACTTTTCAGCTTTTCAAAGAAAGTATAGAAAATATTTAAAGGATGTAGATGCTAACATAACAATATTCTGTGGAAGTTTCTCTTATTGGTAGCTCATTACTCTTTTAGGTTCATAGCTAGTCTTTAAGTCTCGATTAAGCAAGTGAGGAAGGACTGGTGCTCTATATGAAAAGACACCTGTATTCAGTCTACCAGCATTTGAACATTTGAGGAACATATCTAGTTTCTCATCTGCCCGTGTTACAAAACTGAGATCTTTACTGAAGAATTTCAGGTTGACAAAGCAAGAAACTCCAACACATGATAAACACTATCCCAGAGGAGAAGAGTTTCACCAAGATTTCTTACATTTAATTTCAGAATTTTGACAGAGTGTGGAGGCAAAATACAGGCTAAGAAGATTAATTAAAATGACCCTCCAGGCCTGTCAGTTCTGACAAGGACCAGTAGAGGGAGATGAAGCAGGCATGTGATACAGACTCTAGGGAAATGTTGAACTTGAAAAGACTGCCTTTAAGTATTAACTCTGCACTTTCCAAAGATGGTATAGTTTTCTAAGGTTTGGGTTTATGGGGACTGAAAAAAAAATACATTTTGCTATCTAGTGGGCAGTGTCTCTAACAGTAAACGGATCTCGTGCCAAATTTCAAAAAGAGAAATCTAACATCTGTGTTTATTTCCATATTAAACAGAGTTTCAATAAGACACTGCAAATATTTGTGTCATATTTCACAGTGATTAAACAATTAGTTCATTCCTTAAGAAAAACAATTCATATACAAGTCAGTTTTTAAAGTTAGTAAAATGGAAAAGCTCAGCATGTTGAGTGTTTAAAGATTAATTGATTAAAATATGTAATTTCTACAAAATTCATGATAAACAAAAATAGCAAAATAAATTTGGCTTATTAAGATGTGCAATAAAACTACTTTGAGACAAATTTCATAACTTAATATTATTTATTTATTATAGTACTGCTCATACATTATTACATTGTTCATTGTGAAATGAAATGTATGTACCTGTATGCATGTTAAGAATATGTTTATTTAGTTATAAAATGATATACTATATTTCTAATTGTGTTTTAGAGTTATGTGTCTGCTTTACATAGGGGTGCAAAATCATATTTTTTTGCTTTCTCTTTATGGTCACATGTTTATGTCAGGGTTTCTGTGTTTTAGATGAACATACACATGTGTACATATACAGGCCAGATGTAAATATCAAGAATTTTTACAAATATGTGGTCCACCTTGATTACCTTCTTTTATTTTAAATTACAATATAATTATTTTACTTACCTGTTACCTTCCTTTCCTTTAAACCCTGACATGTAGCAACCCTCTTTGCTCTCTCTTGAATTCACGTCCTCCTTATTACATTCTCTGTTGTTCCCCCACCACATACAAAACACACACACATACACACCACATATGTGTGTATATGTGTATATGTATGTGTATGTATATGTATATGTGTAAGTCTGTATATAAATTTTACATGGTTTAAATTAAAAATTCTAAATGTTCCCTGCTCCTTCCAAGAACAAAAGATCATCTTAAGACAATGCTTCTTCCAAGAGCCAAAGTCCATCTAAGAAATTCTCTAGACATGAGAAGTTCTCTTTTGAGTTTCTAGTCAAGGTTTTCTAAGATACTCCCTTAATATAAGGTTTTGCTATCGCCATTGCCTGACTCCTGGAGGTGCAAAGTACATTTTTATTACTGAAAACAATATACCCTTCAGATGCAGGGTGCAGGGACCCCTGAACTTTGAGGCTTGGCTTTCATTTGACCAGAAGGTATATGTGTACAAAGCTTCCAACAGAGGAACAAAACCCAACAGTCCTACTCAGGTATAAGCCAACGAGCCTTCTTATTTTTGAAAAGATGTCTTTCTCTTTCTCTGGACCTTCTAGATGTAGCTAGGTTGACAGGCAAGTTGATCCCCATGCCTGTCTCTTCTTCTCCAGTGATAGCATTTATGGACACACAGCATAGGACCTTGCATTTATATGTGGTTTTAGATGTTAGACATAGATTTTCATGTTTGCAAAGCCATATCCTGAGCCCTTAGAATAGCATTTCCATAGACTATACTAACATCAGTATTCCTCATATCTTGAAAATATCACCTATATAACAAATAAGAAAAAAAATGAGATTAATATTTGAGATAATTTAGTTGGCGATTTGTTCCTTCTCTATTTTCATGTGTTCCATATATTAACAGTTCCAGCATGCCCTGCATAATGAAACCACAACCTGCGTTTTAAGAGATCCCTGGGTGATTATAAAGCACTGGAATTTGAGGGGCCCATTTCAGTTCTGTGGGATGACTTTCTTCCCAGTTATTTGCTAACAGAATCCACATTCTGTTCACATTTTGGGTGGCCATGTTAATTATGATCCTTTTCCAGCCGCTGGGGACAAAGGTTGATTAGACTAAGCCAAGCATGTTAATTTAATTTCCCTTGCCTCCAACTATTTAAACACAAGCATGTGAGTCAGCCCTATGCAAGCCCTAGAAGCCATTTTAAGTAATTATGGAAAACCGCTCTTAAAACGGTATGAAGAAGAAAAGGATAACTCTTCTTTGCTGTGGATATTTTCAATGTGCAAGCAATGTCTGGAATGGCAGAATGTACCTTGGTCCTAGCCCAGGAATCATACTGCAGTCTGAGGAGGTAGAGTTACTTCCTCTGGCCCAGAAGCAGTCTGAAGCAAGCCGCATTCTCAGCATGGGGAATGGACTTTCCTGTTTATTCTTGGTTTTCAGTCAGCATTTCTGTTAAATATCCTAACAGATATACCAACTTACAATAATTGATCACAATAATAGTAACGTAAGCCCATCAACTCCCTTTAAATCACCATATTTTCCATCTAGAGAAGCTATAATGATGAGAAGTGTATTCAAGGCAGGGCAACCTCTTCACAGATATCCTTATTAAATTAGGATTTAGGTAAAGGCATGATTATATATACACATTGTATATAGACACATTTATATGTACATATATTTGTATGTAGATACACTCACACACACATATATATATATACAATATATATATATATATATTTATATATTATATATAAAGCAAGTAAAGAAACTGTGATTTCAAGAGGAAATAAATACATGGGAGGGATAAAAGGAAGAAAAGGAAAGAAGTAAAATGATCTAATTTTATATTTTTAATTTTTAAAATTTTAAGGATGTTTAATTAAAAGCACTTTAAGTGTAAATTGAAACTGACTCTCTTAAAACTATAGTACAAAATAAAAGCAAAATTATATGTCTTTAGCATATTAGTAAAGAAACCTCAATGTAATAAAATGTACTTAAAAAGCTGGAGAAGTGGATCAATAGGTAAAGTGTGTGCAATGCAAACATGAACACCTGGGTTTGGATTTCAGCAAACACATTTAATTGTGCATCTGTTGTAGTGCCTACACCAACACCAAAGAGTAGACCAGTGGATTCGGATGCCTATTAGCCAGACTATCTACAATAAAAAACACCTGGTTCAATGAGAGACTCTGACTCAAAAATGAAGTACAGCAAGAGATAGGAAGGAACCTGCAGATGCATGTATATAACAAGCATTCATGCATTCAGGAACATATGCAGAGTATGGCTACATAATCTTTTTGTGCACCTCACAAATTAGTCTAAGTCTATATTATTTAAAGCTTTTGTGTGTGAGCATTATTTAATACTATCATCTTCCCACATGACAAAAAGAAAACAACACTGTGCAATGAATAGCAATTAAATACAAATACACTACATTAGATACAGTTTAAAAGTTGATCCTTCATTCATTCTGAGGTCAAGACTTCAGCTAAGGATGGCTATAGGTCACCTTTAGAGGATATAAAATGGAATATTTCCTGTATCATAAGAAGTTTACTGGATAGAATTGATCTGAAATATTGTAAGGTGTTTAAGGCTTTTTTTAAATTTTATTTTATTTTAGATTTAGGAAATCCTCATAGTTTTGGCACCCAGTGATTTTCTTTGCAATATGTATCTTCCTCTTATATATTTTCCTAAAATAATCACTGTTTGTGGAATTTTGTGTATATATATGGAATATATATATTCCATCCTGTAAACCCTCCTGTCCTCCTGTAGAGCTCGATTTGTTATGTCAGAATCTTGGCAATTCCCATTAAAAAGCTTAACTTAGCCCTGGATTCAGTTATCAAACCTATGGACTGTTAAGGAGAGCAGCAACTCACACAAATTGTTCTCTCTACCCCATTTTTTAATAGGGTTATTTGATTTTCTGGAGTTTAATTTCTTGAGTTCTTTGCATATATTGGATATTAGCCCTCTATCAGATGCAGGATTGATAAAGACGTTTTCCCATTTTTTTCTTTTTTCTTTTTTTTTTTTAAATTTATTTAGTTATTTAAATCACATCGTAATTTACTTATTTACACAGAGGTTATAAACACAAAAAGGCAGGATGTGGTGAAGGGAATGGCATCGGAGCATAGTTGCCATTTTGTTCTATTCAAAGTATCCTTTGCCTTACAGAAGCTTTGCAATTTTATGAGATTCCATTTGTCAATTCTTGATCTTAGAGCATAAGCCATTGGTGTTCTTTCTGTTCAGGAACTTTTCCCCTGTGCCCAGGTATTCAAGGTTCTTCCCCACCTTTTCTTCTATTAGTTTCAGTGTATCTGGTTTTATGTGAAGATCCATTATTCACTTGGACTTGAGCTTTGTACAAGAAGATAAGAATGGATCGATTTGCATTCTTCTACATGCTGACCTCCAGTTGAACCAACAACATTTGTGAAAATGCTGTCCTTTTCCCACTGGGCAATTTTAGCTCCTTTGTTAAAGATCAAGTGACTTTAGGTGTGTAGGTTCATTTCTGGGACTTCAATTCTATTCCATTGATCTTCCTGCCTGTCTCGATACCAATACTATGCGGTTTTTATCACTATTGTACTGTAGTACAGCTTCAGGTAAGGGATAGTGATTCCCTCAGAAGTTCTTTTATTATTAAGAATAGTTCTTGCTATCCTGGGTTTTTGTTATTCCAAATGAACTTGAGAATTGTTCTTTCTATCTCTTTGAAGAATTGATTTGGAATTTTGATGGGGTTTTCACTGAATCTGTAGATTGTTTTAGGTAAGAAGGCCATTTTTACTATATTAATCCTGCCAATCCATGAACATGGGAGATCTTTCCATCTTCGGTTTCTTTCTTCAGAGACTTGAAGTTCTTGTCATACAGATCTTTCACTTGCTTGGTTAGATTCACACAAAGGTATTTTATATTATTTGTGACTATTGTGAAGGGTGTCACTTCCCTAATTTCTTTCTTAGCCTGCTTATCCTTTAAGTAGAGAAAAGCTACTTATTTGATTGAGTTGATCTTATATCCAGCCACTTTTTGAAGTTGTTTATCAGGTTTAGGAGTTCTCTGTTAGAGGTTTTGGGGTCACTTAAGTATACACAGTATGTCTGTAAGTTACATGTAAATTTAGATACTTTTTTCTTTTTTTACTTTATTTTATTTTTTATATTTTACACTTGTTATGATAATTAAACATAAAACATCTTCTGTTACATTTCTTTTTATGGGGTTATTTTATCATCATCATCATCATCATCATCATCATCGTTATCTTTAATCTTTCCTCGCTATTTCCATCACATTCCACTCTCTAACAGTTCCCCATTCCATGCCTCCTCTCCGGTCTCCAAGAGGGTATCCCCACACCCCCACACCCCCACACACTCTGCCAGACTTCCCCAATTCCTAGGGCCCCAAGTCTCTCAACGGCTAGGTACATATTCTCTCACTGAGGCCAGATCAGGCAGTTTTCTGCTACATATGTGTCAGGGGGTCAGGGGATCTCAGACCAACCAGTGTAAGCTGCCTGGTTGGTAGCTCAATGTCCAAGAGACCTTAGGAGTCCAGGCTTGTTGAGACTGCTGGTCTTCCAATGGAGTCTCTCTCCTCCTCAACCTCTTCCAACCTTTCCCCAGTTGATCAACAGAAGTCCCTGACTTCAGACCATTGGTTGGGTACAAGTGTCTGCCTCTTTCTCTGTCAGCTGCTTGCTCAGCGTTTTGGAGTGCAGCCTTGGTAGGCCTCCTGTCTGTAAGCACACCACAGCACCAGTAAAAGTGTCAGGCCCTGGGGCCTTCCCCTGAGCTGGGTCCCAATTTGTCCTGATCACTGGACCTCCTTTCCCTGTCTCCTCTCCATTTTTGTTCCTGTAATTCTCTCAGACAGGAACATCTCTGGGTCAGAGTTCCTGACTGTGGGATGACAACCCCATTCCTCCACCTGTTGCCCTGTCTTTATTTTTTCTTATTTGATTACAAATATCACTAGAATTTCTATGAAGACTATTCAGAGAATTCTGCACACTGGAAACACTTTGGAATGTTTTCCCCTTAATCCAGGCACACAAGATGACTTTCTTATGTTTTTTCTATTCCTTAGTATGTATCATTAATGTTTTGTAGTTTCACTGTATGAGGATATCCAATTAAGTTATTCAATAAAGAATGATATCATCGATGAAAATGCTTTGTCAACTATGGTTACTAGAAAATCAAAGGCTATACAGTAGGTCTTTAAAGATTACAGAAATGATCAAAATAGCATAATACTATTGATTATTAAATTGTTATATATTTTCAGCAGTCAGGATGTTCTAGGTTAAAGATAAATCCAAGTTATTGTAGCAGTGAAAGGTAGCAAATACAAAATAACATAATTTATATAATTATAATGTGATATAGCCTTAGTTAGTATGTGCATACACGTATAATAGATATGTATGTGTGCATATATGTGTGTGTGAATATATATTCATAAATGTATCATAAAACTTTAAATGTTTAACAAAGGACCAGTAAACATAGGATACATAGATTAAGAAAAAAGTCCAGTTCATAGCTGTTTGCTGCTCATGTATGAGGGACTGAGTTCAGCCTCAAACACTTATATAAAATCAAAGCCAGGCAGCATGATATTCACCAGTAACCTCAGAGACGGACAGTTAGAGGAAGATAGATTCTCTCGGTCTCCCTGGCATTCCTTGACCTAGGATAAATCCATCCCACAAATTCAGATTTCACCAGCTCTTGAGAGACACAATGTTTGTCATCCAGCCTCCCCCTGCCCCCCCCAGATCAGGGGTTACCATACACATATTTATATAAACACATACAAAATATTTTACATGAAAAATATTGAGTTTGTATATATAACAATATAAATTTTGTTGATAAAGTCTCAAAATATTACATTAGCAAACTATTTCTGGAGTGCACACATAGAACTATAGCCCAAGAAGCAGATTGTATGCGAGCATGCACTTTGTAGAGAAATTTCATCATCTGGAATAACTTTCACAGCATAAACTAATAGTGCTGCTGTTATTTTCATTACTGGTCTTTCACTGCAACTCTCTCCAGATGAGCAGGGAGCCAAGAAAAAAAAATAGTGGCCATTCAAGGACATGGCTCTGAGACAATTTTATTCTATTAGTGTGTATACATACAGCCTTCCTGAAAGTTGTGATTCAGAGCTCCCAAAACATGATCTGCCCTTACCTTCTTAATGTCTGTAAGTTTTAGCTGAAGAAAGGTTTCATGTCTATTGCTGGCTTATGTTGACTGAATAATTCAGAATGAAAGCAGTCACAGAATAATGATAAAATTACATAAATCAAAGGGTAGCTATTCTGGCCAAGTGTCTACAGAAGAAATGACCACCCCCGGCCTGCTCTTCTGCTTGTTTGGATCATTGTATTTTGCAGACGTCCTTAAACTATCTTCACACTTGCTGTGCTGCCATATTTATAACCTCCTTGATACGCTTGCTCAGAGCAGTTTTCCTCCTTGCAGCTTATCTTTTCTTCTGATTCTTCTCTTGTTTTCCTGAAAACTGTGTTCAAATGACAGAAAAAGTTCAAAACCAATTCTCTGAGGACTGGGAGACAGGGTAGAAATAAAAGAATGGTAATTATATAATGTTTACATTCGTCCAGGCATTAAGAGTTGAGTTTTACTGTAATACTTACTCTTTCTAAGACATTTCTGAGATTTAATATGAATTGTCATTGTTAAGATTATGTACGTGTTGCATTTTTTTTTTTATCTAAAGTCATGCAATCACATACCACCAGAGCAACAGTCAATTGGTATATTGACTCATTTTTTTCTATATATAAAGAAAGAAGTTTAAATCAACCTTAAGAGACAAAGCAAATTCATGATGTCCACTACACTTGGGTGACTTAAATAAATACTTTTGACACGACTCTCAAGTTTCAGACATACGTCTCAATAACATATTTTTGTCACTTGTTAGAGCAGAGTCATGTTTTAGCAGAACAGTTTCTAGGCAAAGTTGCAAAAGGATTCCTAGCCTGAAGCTCACTGCTTGGAAATGGGCCTCTCCTCTGATTAGATTCACACTAAAATCCACCACATGTCAAATCGACTTAAGAATAAAAAGTCCTATCTGTAGAGTTTGCCTGAATAGCTTATCGATTTGGATTTAAAAAAAAAAAAAAAAGTGAGTTCAGCAAAATAAGAAAAGCAAGAGAACCAATAACTTAAGCTCCAATGGTTCGCTCCTGAGCTGCTGCGTACACACACAAATAGAAGGGGAGGCTGTGCTGGTCACTGTACCACCGCATGTTGTGGCACGCTGCATTTTTAGCTCCTTCCGGAAGAGGAAATCAATGCTGCCACTTTCTGCCCAGCACTGCCTAAAATATTCATCGATTTTTTTTTTTTTAGAGGAGGTCAAGTTTGATGTACGAAATATATATTCTAATTACCTGTACATACATTATTATACCATTTCTGTAGAAAATGATCATGAATAACAAAGTAATTTTAGCTGCTATTGGATCTTAACCTATACCAAGTCCTATGCTGTGGTTTTCCTTTGTACAGTTCTTTAACATGGCACGTAGTTTTAAGGAATTATCTGCACTTCAAGTAAGGCAGAATATTATTGTGTATCAGGACAAAAATATAAATCATCACAGAGTCCTAAAGCAATGACTTCTCCTTAAAATCATCTCAGTTACACATTTTTTTTTCACCTATGGCCTCTCCACATAAGAATGTGTCTTTACTTAAGAAACAGATACTTTGATTCAGAGGAAATCTGTTTTCCCCTTTCTTCAGAGCTAATCTTCTTAGGCCCATTGTTACTGCAATTAGAAGTCAAAAGAGAATGTGGTTCCTCCCGTGTACTTAGAGCTGCTTAGGTGTTGAGACAGTAGAAACACAGATTAAATGCTTGCCTTCCTGTCTCAAAATACATCTTTGAAATGTGAGGCAACTCAGTGTCAAAAATAAATCTGGGAAAAACTGCAAACCAGGTTCTTATGTGATTCATGGAGTGGCTAACGCTAAGCTATAAACATATAATCATAATTGGCATGTCTTCTTTAGTTGTATCCAGTTATTGACCAGAGAAAAATAATAGGTAGCAGACACAGCTTTCACAATTCTCTTTTGTTAAAAATGAATGAATCCATTTCATTTTCACTCCAGGTCTAAATTTTGCATTTCCATCATCCATATTATTTATCTCTTTAATTCATTTATATTTCATTATGTGAAATTTATTGATATTTGTGAAATCAAATGTAAAATGGAGGAATTATATCGCTTGCCATTTTATACATTCTTGTCTTTTGAAAACCCATAGAAAATGAAGATTTGATGCAATAATTTTGCATGCAGTTGCCATGACAACCAAGAAGCACACTACTGCATGCCACTATTCACATTTACATATTTAGAATGATCTGCTATGTTATGTGTAATTCTTTATGTGACTTTAAATAAACACCATTTACTCTTCAGTTTGTTTTTAAATAAAGCATTTGCTCTATTGCTAACAGAAAATTTTGTTTAAGGGAACATATATAAATATGTAGCAGGTAAGTCACTGTAAGAAATTCTAAAATGTTTTCTAAAACTTGAGATTTGTATAAATATGCTATAGCAAAATACATTTAACTAGCACAAAATACTGGCAGCACAAAATAAATTTTAGAGTAAGTATAATATTCACTTATTTAAATTATTATGTGATATTAACTATGTTGTGAATTATTTCAAATCTTGACCCTTCTTTAAGCTTTTATTGGTTACATATCCAGGTATACCAAGAAAATGGTGTGTGTGTGTGTGTGTGTGTGTGTGTGTTTGTGTGTGTATTGAATATATATATATATATATATATATATATATATATATATATATATACACAATGATTATTGTATATACATTGAATCTGTAGATTGCTTTTGGCAAAATGGCCATTTTTACTATATTAATCCTGTCGATCCATGAGCATGGGAGATCTTTCATTTCCTGAGATCTTCTTCAATTTCTTTCTTCAGAGACTTGAAGTTCTTGTCATACAGATCTTTCACCTGCTTGGTTAGGTTCACCCCAAGGTATTTTATATTATTTGTGACTATTGTGAAGGGTGTCATTTCCCTAATTTCTTTTTCAACCTGTTTATCTTTCACGTAGAGGAAGGCTACTGATTTGTTTGAGTTGATTTTATAACCTGCCACCTTGCTGAAGTTGTCTATCAGGTTTAGGAGTTCTCTGGTGGAGGTTCTGGGGTCACTTAAGTATACTATCATATCATCTGCAAATAGTGATATTTTGACTTCTTCCTTTCCTATTTGTATTCCTTTGACTTCCTTTTGTTGTCTAATTGCTCTGGCTAGGACTTCCAGTACTATATTGAATAGGTAGGGAGAGAGTGGACAGCCTTGTCTAGTCCCTGATCTTAGTGGGAATGCTTCAAGTTTCTCTCCATTTAGCTTGATGTTGGCTACTGGTTTGCTGTATATTGCTTTTAGTATGTTTAGGTATGGGCCTTGAATTCCTGTTCTTTCCAAGACTTTTACCATGAAGGGATGTTGAATTTTGTCAAATGCTTTCTCAGCATCTAGTGAGATGATCATGTGGTTTTTTTCTTTGAGTTTGTTTATATAGTGGATTACATTGATGGATTTCCGAATATTGAACCATCCCTGCATTCCTGGGATAAAGCCCACTTGATCATGATGGATGATTATTTTGATGTGTTCTTGGATTCATTTGCTAGAATTTTATTTAGTATTTTTGCATCGATATTCATAAGAGAGATTGGTCTGAAGTTCTCTTTCTTTGTTGGGTCTTTGTGAGGTTTAGGTATGAGTGTGATTGTAGCTTCATAGAATGAATTGGGTAGTGTTCCTTCTGTTTCTATTTTGTGGAATAGTTTGAAGAGAATTGGTATTATGTCTTCCTTGAAGGTCTGATAGAATTCTGCATTAAAACCATCTGGGCCTGGGCTTTTTTTGGTGGGAGACTTTTAATGACTGCTGCTATTCCTTTAGGGGTTATGGGACTGTTTAGATGGTTTATTTGCTCCTCATTTAACTTTGGTACCTGGTTTCTGTCTAGAAAATTGTCCATTTCATCCAGATTTTCCAGTTTTGTTGAATATAGACTTTTGTAGTAGGATCTGATGATATTTTGAATTTCCTCTGTTTCTGTTGTTATGTCTCCCTTTTCAGATCTGATTTTATTAATTTGGATACTGTCTCTGTGCCCTCTGGTTAATCTGGCTAAGGGTTTATCTATCTTGTTGATTTTCTCAAAGAACTAAGGACAGCATTTTCAACAAATGGTGCTGGTTCAACTGGAGGACAACATGCAGAAGAATTCAAATCCATCCATTCTTATCTCCGTGTACGAAACTCAAGTAGAAATGGATAAAGGACCTTCACATAAAACCAGACACACTGAAACTAATAGAAGAGAAGGTGGGGAAAACCCTGGAACACCTAGGCACAGGGGAAAAGTTCCTGAACAGAACAGCAATGGCTTGTGCTCTAAGATCAAGAATTGACAAATGGGACTACATAAAATTGCAAGTTTCTGTAAGGCAAAGGACACTGTCAATAGGACAAAATGGCAACCAACAGATTGGGAAAAGATCTTTACCAATCCCACATCTGATAGAGGACTAATATCCAATATATACAAAGAACTCAAGAAATTAGATTCTAGACAACCAAATAACCCTATTAAAAAATGGGGTATGGAGCTAAACAAAGAATTCTCAACTGAGGAAATACGAATGGCCAAGAAGCACCTAAAGAAATGTTCAGCATCCCTAGTCATCAGGGAAATGCAAATCAAAACAACCATGAGATTTCACCTCACACCAGTCAGAATGGCTAAGATCAAAAACTCAGGTGATAGTAGATGCTGGTGAGGATGTGGAGAAAGAGGAACACTCCTCCATTGTTGGTGGGATTGCAAGATGGTGCAACCACTATGGAAAACAGTCTGGCGGTTCCACAGAAAATTGGACATAACACTACTTGAGGACCCAGCTATACCACTCCTGGGCATATACCCAGAAGATGCTCTAACACATAACAAGGACATATGCTCCACTATGTTCATAGCAGCTTTATTTATAATAGCCAGAAACTGGAAAGAACCCAGATGCCCTTCAACAGAGGAATGGATACAAAAAATGTGGTACATTTACACAATGGAATATTACTCAGCTATTAAAAACAATGAATTTGATAAATTCTTATATAAATGGATAGAACTAGAAAATATCATCCTGAGTGAGGTAACCCAATCACAAAAGAACATACATGGTATTCACTCACTAATTATTGGACTTTAGCCCAGAAGCTTGAAATACCCAAGATTCAACTCACAGACCACATAAAGCTCATGAAGAATGAAGACCAAGTGGCGGGGGGTGGGGGGGGCTACAGTCCCTCTTAGAAGAAGTAACAAAATACTCAAGGGAGCAAATATGTATGCAAAGTGCAGGACAGAAACTGAAGGAGGGGCCGTCTGCAGACCATTCCACCTGGGTATCCATCCCATGTGTAGTCACTAAAGGTAAATGCTGACGTGGGTGTCAGGAGGTGCATGCTGACAGGAGCCTAACATAACTGTCTCCTTAGAGGTCTGCAAGAGTCTGACATATTCAGAGGCGGATGCTCACAGCTAACCATTAAACTGATCATGGGGTTCCCAACAGAGAAGATAGAGTGAAGACTGAAAGGAGTAGAAACGGTACGGGACCCCATGAGGAGAGCAGCAATACCAACCAACCAGAGCCCCCAGGGTCTAAACCACCAGCCTGGAGCACTTAGGGAGGGACCCATGGCTCCAGCTATATATTCAAGGGAGCTATATATAAGTGGGAGAAGAGATTCTTGGTCCCATGAAGGCTGAACATCGTGGGGGGTGGTATTCGAGGGTGGGGAGGTGAGGTTCTGGGGAGGGTGGGTGTGGGTACACCATCATAGAGGCAGGAGGAGGGGGGAAGGGATAGGGAGTTCCTGGGAGGGAGGGGGAAAGGGGGTAAGGGGAAAACACCTGAAATGTAAATAAAAAAAATTAAAAAAAAAAAGTGAGAAAAACATGAAGCCCTGAGGAAAACATAAAAGACCCAGGTCCTCTCACGTCAGCACATGTTTAAAACAAGTCACCACCTGTACTCATTTGTAACAGACAACCCACATTTATAGAGGCTGCCACAAATGTTTGAAAGGAGAAATGTATGTGCTGGATATTGGAAGTGTGTGCAAAAAAGAGAATTCTGATGTATTGTTTGTATGAAAATTGCATGAAATGTACCTCTTTCTATGTTTAGTTGTATATCTATCCTGTAGACATACCTCAGGTTACTGAGCTTCACATTACTATACCACCCAGATACTAGATTTTTTAAAAATTTTATTTAGTTATTTAAATCACATCGTAATTACTTATTTACACAGAGGTTATAAACACAAAAAGGCAGGATGTGGGGAAGGGAATGGCACCGGAGCATAGGTGTTCGGGGGAGTACAGATACCTTTCAGAACAGGGTATCAGCTGGGTGTAGGTACAGGGGACAGGTCACTATGGCTCTGCCTATGATTCACTTGTCCTTATCTAAGTTGGTACTGTCCATGGAGGCTGCCTATTTATAAGACCTACTAGATTTTTTAAACTGTATGTTTATAACAAACTTATTCCTCTTTTAAGTCCATTTGTTTGTTTGCTTATTTATTTTGTGTTGTTTAGTGGAATGATTTAATTTTAAGTGTCACAGATTGGGAATTCTCACAATATTTCTAATTCTGTTACTACTTCTATTACTGTATCTGTCATGGTGATCTTTGCTTGGTAGCCTTGGATGTTACTGTTGTAATCATCTCAGTGCCTGACACTGCCCGTGTAGGATGGGAAACGTAATGGTGTGCGTTCTCACAATATTACACCAGCTACCCATCCATCTCTTACACTCTGTTGTAACCTCTCTGTTCTCCAGGGTACACAATATTAAAAAATCAAACCAGAGAACAACCTCATACTTACTTCCACGAGCAAAAGTTTTCCTTAAGGAATGCTAAAGGCCAGCAGAGACTGAGAGCCAGCCCCTAGTGCCATGCAAGGATATTGTGAATTCAAGGGAAAGTTCTTGAAGAAAATTAAAATAACTAATTTAAGTGAGAAAATGAGTGTTATATAAGAATATGACTCAGACTTTTTGTCTCCATGGGAAAGATTTAGTGGATTAGATAGAAAAGAGTAAAATAAACCATTCTATATTCAGTTACATTCAGAGTAAAATGTGGAAGCCATCTGAAGTTGTACTATGGGGTTTGGTGAGTGAAACCATCTCCATGACACAAAACTCAAGGTGACATACAAAATGCTTTATAAAATCCCCAGCAAGTTAGCCAGAAGATCTAATTAAGATAATGCTGAAGATGGCTACAATGAACAACAGATTAAAGGTCATTGAACACTTCTGCTACTGTAGGAATATGACATGAGAGACCTTTGTAGAAAAAAATCTCTCCCCAATATTTCTCAGGACAGAATAATGTTTGTCAAGCCACTTAACATTGCCTCTTTCTATTCTAAAGTCCTAAAGTGAATAATAATTGTACTAGGTTTACTTTGCATGTGCTCTACAAATGAAAGTAGAAAGACTGGTTGGTTACCAACACCTTCTTTATACCATGATGGCTGAATATTTAGTCTTATATTGAAACTTACTGATCAAGGAAAGAATTGCTTTCAAAATACCACTTCTCTTTGACAATAGAAACTCAGTCACTTAGGAGTTCCTCTGAGATGTACATGAATAACACTATTATGTGTCTCCTAACATGATTTTGAAAATAATGAATCATAGAATACTGTTGCCTTTTGAATCTTCTTACTGAAGAAATATATTTAATAAGCATCTAACTTCCATGGATAGTGACTTCTCTGATGGATCTAAGCATTCCAAAACATTCTGGAAAAACTTACAGTTTTAGATACGTGATGCATAAAAAGAGGTCAGAAATGTTCAATATGTATGTTAGATCAGAATAAAATGATTCCAAATCTCATTAATTTCTTTGAGAGACTTAAGACTTCCATGATAATGTAACTGCATTTATGGAAAAAGAAAAGGAATGAAACTCAAAAATGGAAACTACATGATACTGAATGGTAGTACTTACGATGACATTTCATAAGTGTGGAATTGTTCCTTACAGGTGAACAGAGGGACTGATTCCTCAAGATGGAATCAGCCCAAGTGAACATACCATGAACACTGTCAATAAGTTTGAGAAGCAGTAGCATAGGTGATTTGTATATGTTTCAACTTGAGTTAACCAAGACCATTTTTTTCTTCTATTTGACTAGTTGTGAATTTGTGTAACATCATGATCTACTGAAAAACAAAAAAGAAGCTTTTTTGATGAGGGGGTTGTTTGTATTGTACATATGAAGTCCTAGGTTCAGTTCAACTTTACTACTTTGTGTGTGTGTGTGTGTGTGTGTGTGTGTGTTGTCGCGTGCATGTGTGTGTTTGTGTGTGTGTGTGGTATGTGGTTGTAAAACATGGTCATTAATATTGTTTTATCTTTGCAACTTTTTTCTAAAAGTAAGGTAAAGACATAATCACACTGGACATCACGTGCAAGTATAATGAGTTCAAGGACAGCCAAAGCTATATAGAGAAAAAAAAATCTCAAAACAAAAAAAAAAAAAAAGAAGAAAGAAAAGAAAATCAAAAAATAGAAAAACAATCCATCAAAACCATCTATCACAAAACTCTGTATAGCATTTGTTCTTTAATCATGTGGAATGTGTTTTATTTTGTTATGTAATGTATTTGTTTAGATAGAATGAGATTTCATTGCTCAATAAGATTTCTATTTTGAAATACGAAATCTTTGATAGTAAGTCATTACATCTCTGTGTTGGGGAGGCATGTGTATAAAGCTGTGTATGGAATGGTGTGGTGCTGCACACCAGTGTGCATTTGCAGAAATGCTAGAATGTTTTATCTCCTGCTCTATCACTCTCTATTTATTACCAGAAGGCATGTGTGCTAACTGATCCTGGAGCTCACCACTTTTCAGCTAGATTGGTGGCCATTGAGCCACAGCTATTTGCCTGTTTCTGCCCTTTATCCTCAGTGCTGACACTGAGGTTTAAGGAACTATTTCCAGCTATTCATCTGGGTGCTGAATATGTGAAC
Organism: Mastomys natalensis; assembly: GCA_021653895.1. Classification (NCBI taxonomy): domain Eukaryota; kingdom Metazoa; phylum Chordata; class Mammalia; order Rodentia; family Muridae; genus Mastomys; species Mastomys natalensis. The sequence continues at coordinate 764,652 of JAJTUV010000800.1, forward strand.
TAGCTTCCCGTGTTTGTGTTTTAAGTGGTCTTACCACTGAGTTTAAGTTAAACTTAAGCCCTTAAATTACAACTTTTGTGATTATATTTAGATTCCATATTGTATTTTCTTTACATTACCTCAGATAATTTTATACCCCCTTTACTTTCATTGCCTTTTTCATAAATATTAAAGGAATAACTCTTTTTATCTGTAGTTTGAAATTCATTTATTATATTGTACTTGCTGATTTTTAATAGTTATTGAGCATTCATTAGATGTCTTGTAGAAAATTATTACTTTGAGATATGGGAGTACCCAGTTTTTAAAATGAGAAATATTTATATTTGAATAATCAATAAATGTTTCTGAGTTTTTATCTTGAAAGTTAATTTGTTTAATGATATTATCCTCCAGCAGGCAGAAGCAAGTACCTACATTGGAAACAAAGAATTAATGATAATATGAGGTTGCCTCAGCCCCACATCACCTCCTGTATTCTGTTGTTTGTGTATCAGGAATGACTAAGCTCTTTGGTTCACCCTTGAGTTGTTTGTTCTCTATAGTGATGGCAGTTTGGTTTAGGGACTAACTTTCTTCATTGATACTTTGTGTGCTCCAATGGACCATTAAAATGCTCAGCTCACTGTGAAAAGACCCATCTGCGCCTCTGTTTTACACAGAGATTTATATTAATATGATGCCTTCCCTGATGCTGCTCAGTGTTTTCTGTTCTTGTGTTCTGTTTCAGGTTACCCTTAGAGTAACAAACGTCGGCGCTCATCAGTGTATGCCAATGACTGCTATCTCCTCTGATGAAAGGTAACGGATGCTCAAACCCTGCACAGGTTACTACTTAGAAACTTCGAAGTAAAGTATTTAAAATTTTAAATTAAATCTAGGAAATTTTGCAGAAGTAACTTGCCACAAATAGAAAGCTCTAATCAAATGCTGAAATGGAAAATGCATTGGGAAATGTCACATAGTAGTCCTCTGCTGTATTTAAGTGTAAGTGTTCTGCAGCAAATGAGGTGCTGGAATTAACATCATCAATGTGCTTATTTCCGTACAGAGTGAACATCTTAATGTCATCCTGAATAAATAATGTGGCTTGTGTTAGATTTCTGAAGAAAGTAAAAAGTATAGCACTGCAGGCCGTCGTTTATGCAGGCAAATTAGCCAGCATGCTTATGTGGTGTCATATTCAGATGCAGATGAACCAAACACCTGGAATCTTAAAAATAAGCCATAAGCTACCTGCAAATTTCTCCTTGCACTTAATGCGTTGGTAGAGCAATAATCGGTGATGGAAAGCTCATCCATTAGTAACTAATACTTGAAAGTTTTCCAAGCATATAAGAACACAAGTTATTTACAGGACTCAGAGCAATTATAGAGTAGGGGTGCCTGTAAAAATGTCCCTTTTGCTTTCTTCAAGTTGCTTGGTGATTTAAAACAAGAACTTCCCATCTATGTAAGGATGCCTACTGTTGACGTTATTTTGTTCATGTTTAGATAGTCATGTAGATGATTTAAAAAATACTATAAATATGATAGTGTGGACGGAATTAACCCAGGAGTCTCAACCCTGGAGAGCACAACAGGCAACTAAGGAAGAGCAAGAACAAGAAAACTGGTCTTCCCTAAGGAAGAGCACATCAATTGGTTATCCAATAAAAAATCATCAGCACTGAAAATATACATAGTCAGCATTAAAAAGACTGAGCAGTGTGTATTTGTGTTTTTAGAAATGTGTGTGTGTGTGTGTGTGTGTGTGTGTGTGTGTGTGTGTATAGTGGTGATGTGGTGATCTGAGAAACATATCTATAGCTATCTATTACAGTAAGTAAAGATAAATTAAAAGGTGTTCATCACTAACTGTCCTAATACTTAGTTTCAGAAGAGTTTACAGTGAAATGTTATTGGCAGCATATAACTGCCCATATTCAACATCTCATATTAACAGTGGGCCCAGTGTGTGGTAATTGAAATACCTGCACTGTTCATAGTATTCGGATTTGCATTTAGAAGATACTTAAGATAACCAATTAAAAAAAAACAGACATTTTTGGAAAAAAATTGATGAATATGGATCTCTTAATCACTACTATTATAAAAAATAAAATTATTAAGAGTTAAAAGGAAGATACTTAAGGATTATTGGGTGAAAATTATGAGTTTTGTACTAAGATTCATTTTTTTTCAGTTTTTTCTTCTTTTTTTTATTGGATATTTTATGTACATTTCAGATGTAATTCCCTTTTCCCCCACCCAGGAACCCCCTATCCCATCCTCCCTCCCCCTGCTTCCATGAGGATATGCCCTACTCACCCTCCCACTCCCACCTCCCCACTCACGATTTTCCCCACACTGGGGCATCCAGCCTTCACTGGACCAAGGACTTCCTCTCCCACCTATGCCTGACACTGTCATCCTCCCCTACATATACAGCTGGAGCCATGGGTCCCTCCCTATGTGCTCCAGGCTGGTGGTTTAGATCTGGAGCTTCGGTGTTTGGAATTGTTCTGGTATCCACTCTGCATATGGCACAAACCATTCAGCTCCTTCAATCTCTCTCTCACTCCTCATTGGCCCACCTCTCTGATTCAGTTCAATGGTTAGCTGTGAAATCAGCCTTGAATATTCAGGCCTGGCAGACCCTTAGGACACTATTTCAGGTTCCTGTCAGCATCACTTTTGTATTAATCATTGTTACCTTTTGGGACATACACATAGGGATGGAATCGTGGAGATGGGTCCTACTGGGACCGCCTCCTTCGTTTCTGCATTCTTAATCAGCTTTGTCTTATTGCTCCTATGAGTATTTTGTTACCTGTCTAATAAGACCCAAAGCACCTCTCATTTGGTCTTCCTTTTTCATAGCTATGACATGTGTTCTTTGAGTTGTATCTGAATATTGTGATCTTTTTGGCTATTTCACTTATCAGTCGTGATACATGTTGTTTCATTGATGGTCCTACTCAAGGTATATTTTCTAAATCATCCTTTACCTAAGCTTTCTTGAATTCACTGTTTTTAATAGCTGAGTATTATTCCATTTGTAAATGTACCATTTTCTGTTCTATTCCTCTTTGATGGACTTGGTTTCTTTCCAGTTTCTGGCTATTATAATATAAAGGTGCTATGAACATGTAGATTTTTCTTTGATAAGTTGAAGTGTCCTTCATTATTTTTTGATTACTTTGTTGAAACTGATTTTATTTGATTTTAGAATGGCTTTCTCCAGCTTGTTTCTTGGGTCTATTTCCTTGGAAAATCATTTTCCAGCCTTTAACTCTGAGGTAGTGTCTATCTTTGTCACTGAGGTGCGTTTTGTGTGTGCAGCAAATTTCTGGGGCCTGTTTATGTATCCAGTCTGTTAGTCTAAGTCTTTTTATTGGGGAATTGAGTCAACTGATGTTAAGAGATATTAAGGAAAAATGATTGTTGCTTCCTGTTATTTTTGTTATTAGAGGTGGAATTATGTTTGTGTAGTTATCTTCTTTTCTTATGGGGTTGTTGGAAGATTACTTTCTTGCTTTTTCTAGTTTGTAGTTTCCCTCCTTGTGTTGGAGTTTTTCATCAATTATCTTTGAAGTGCTGGATTTGTGGGAAGATATTGTGTAAATTTGGTTTTGTCATGGAATATCTTGGTTTCTCCATTTACAGTAATTGAGAGTATTGTTGGGTATAGTAGTCTGGGCTGGCATTTGTGTTCTTAGCGTCTGTATGATATCACTCCAGGAACTTCTGGCTTTTATAGTCTCTGATGAGAAGACTGGTGTAATTCTTATAGGTCTGCCTTTATACATTACTTTACCTTTTTTCTCTTACTGCTTTTAGCATTTTTTCTTTGTTTTATGCATTTGGTGTTTTGACTATTATATGATGGGAGGAATTTCTATTCTCGTCTAGTCTATTTGAGGTTCTGTAAGCTTCTCTATGTTCACGGACATTTCTTTCTTTAGGTTAGGGAAGTTTTCCACTATAATTTTGTTGAAGATGTTTACTGGTCCTTTAAGTTGGGAGTCTTCACTCTCATCTATACATATTATCTTTAGGTTTGGTCTTCTCATTGTGTCCTGGATTTCCTGGATGTTCTGGGTTAGGAACTTTTTGCATTTTGCATTTTCTTTGACAGTTGTGTCAATGTTTTCCATGGTATCTTCTGCACATGAGATTTTCTCTTCTATCTCTTGTATTCTGTTGGTGATGCTTGCATCTATGACTCCTGATTTCTTTCCTAAGTTTTCTATCTCCAGGGTAGTCTCCCTTTGAGACTTCTTTATTGTTTCTACTTCCATTTTTAGATCCTCGGTGGTTTTGTTTAATACATTCACCTGTTTGGTTGTGTTTTCTTGCAGTTCTTTAAGGGACTTTTGTGTTTCCTCTTTAAGGGCTTTTACCTGTTTACCTTTGTTCTCCTGTACTTCTTTATGTGAGTTGTTTATGTCCCTCTTAAAGTCCTCTATCATCATCATGAGAAGTGATTTTAATTCTGAATCCTGCCTTTCTGATGTGATGGTGTGTCCAGGGCTTGCTATGATGGTAGAACTGTGTTCTGATGATGCCAAGTAACTTTGGTTTCCTTTGCTTATGTTCTTGTGCTTGCCTTTCATCATCTGGTTAACTCTAGTGCTACCTGCACTCATTGTCTCTGACTGGAACCTGTTTTCCAGTTATCTTGCTTGTGTGAGAACTCCTCAGAGTCCAGATGTCTCTGTGATCCTGAGCTCCTGGGTGGACGAACTGCTGGGACTCAGGCTGCCCATGGGATCCGGAAATCCTGCTGCTCTGAGGGCAGTGGTTCCTTCTGTGCTCTGAGTGCAGTGGTTCCTCTAGGATGGCTCAGGATATGTTGTCTTCACAGGAGGAGACAAGCTTGGTGTCTGTACCAGTCAAAAGGACCAAGTGAGGGGCAGAAGGGAGTGGTATTCCGGAGGGGCGGGGTTTTGATGTCTGATTGGTCCTGAGTGCCCCAGGCTCCCAGTTATAGCTTTGGGGCATAGGATAGTGGGAGAGGGTTCTTACCTGCTGCTCTGAGTGTAGTGGTTCCTCTAGGATGACTCAGGATCTGGTGTCTTCATGGGAGCAGACTAGCTAGGTGTCTGCCCCAGCCAAAAGGGCAGACACCTTTTTTAACACAATGCCATATATGTCCCAAAAGGAATATACTAGTTGATTATTATGACAAAACATATTGAGCAGTGAACATGAATTTTTTAAGCCTTTCCTGTTTCTTAGATTAACATGGTAACATGGTTTTTTGTATTTGTGCTTTGAAAGTCCCTACAGTGACTGAAGGATGTCATAATTATATATTATTAATTTCTTTTTTAGATATGCATATATAAAATTATTATATTAATAGGTCTTTCTATGTATTCCATTTTATGTATGCTTATATATATTCTATTTTATTGTTTATAAATGTTTTATATGTATACTATGTTTATATATATCTCCATATATATATCCATATATGTCTGTGTGTGTGTGTATATATATATATATATATATACACCTTTCTTTGATTCACATTTATTTAATTAATTTCTTTGATACACATTTATTTAATGGAGTGCCCACATCATTAAGAAAGGCACCTACTCAGTTTTGAATTCTCTTTTAATTTGATCATGTGTCTGAAAAACTTAATTCAGGCCACATGTTTATAATAAAAGAAGAAATGATAGTCAAATTGTTCTCAACATTCACGAATATGGGTACAACAGATCAAAAAAGAGGGGAGATAAGAGTCAGCCACCGAGAACTAGCAAAATCAGGAGAGAAAGTGCAAACTTGAAAGAAAGTCAACAAACACCAGTTGTTCAGCTTCAGGCTGAAAAGATGCTCATAATAGACGTTTCTTGTATTCATAGATTCTGATGCTATAATGAATATCACCTTTATGAATCAAAGAAAGGTGATTATCTGAGCCATTGAGAATTTATGTAATGTAAGTGTCCCTTTGGAACAAGATTATGACTTTAATCTCCAATCAGTTACATTTCTATAATAATGCTATCCTCCAGTTGGCCCTCGCAGGACTGGAGTCTGACAACTGTTATTCATATCCTGGATTCCTCAGTAACTTGCATGTGAACTTGGTCTCTCTTAGCTCATTGCTATGTCCCATGCAGAGGGTATATCTACTCATGTCGTAGGTTGTTATGAGGATTTAGTGAGACTGTCCTGATGAACTCTTCAGTGCAGTGTTAGACACAAAGTAAGCAGTCATGAAATGCCAACCCTTGTAATGCCTTCTTGTGAGCATACTCGCACTCATAGAGAACAGAAGGGAACAAATAATTTGCTGCAGAAAAGTATCTAATGCTCTTTATTTTGCAAAAACATTTCTATATATTTTACACAATTAAAGTAACTTTGCTATGTTGATTTATTTTTGTTGTTTTATTTTGTTTTGACATGTTATGGGGTGATGATTATGGTCAGCCTGACTGGCACATGGTCACCCAAAATGCACATGTCTGGGTGTGTCACTGACACAGTTTTCAGAGAGGTTTGATTAGGGTACAGTGTATTGGCTGGGGTCTATAAATAAATAAATAAGAAAGGAAGGGGACATAACTCAGCTACACACCAACATTCCTTTGATCATTTTTTCACCTAAGTCCCAATGCAACTAGCCACTTCATGGTATCACTAAAAAAAGCCAGAGCTAATTTTGCCCCCATATTTCCTCTATCATAATAGCTGTGTATTTGTAACAACATAATATTATTCAGTGATAGTATGAATTGGATTATTACTTTAATTTGTACATGTTATATATCTAAGATAATGAAAATATTAAATCATATGTAGACATTTTCATCATCAATTTTAAAAATTATTTGTTCAAATTCTTGGAGTTTTTTCTTCACTGAGCTGCTGGAGTTAGGTCAGCAATTTTCTCATTGCTGTAAATGATACATATACGTGCTCTGAGAAACAGCTAGCACACACACACACACACACACACACACACACACAATATATATATAGATAATATTTGAGTGACCTTATGTTTTTCATTGTTCCTCTGGTCATATAATCTATGAATTTTTGGACAGGATTAATACAAACTGCAAAAAAAATTGTTAGCATTGACTTCATAAATGAAAGAGGATGTCATGGGCTGAAAATGTGCTTAGTGGCCCCACGCCTACCAAACACAAGTGAAACACTAGGTTATGTTCCTACTACTCCAAAAGAGAAGCTATGGAGCTAGGAGCCCCAGATGAAAGTGCACACAGGAAACTTGGTTTTCAAAGGACAGAAAAGGAAAGAAGAAGAAAAGAAGGATGGAGATCATTAGGTAAGATGAAATTTAATAAGAGGAAATGATTTAGTAAAACCCAGGAATGATTGTACACAACATCAAGATCCCCTCACTCTCTCTTCCCCCTCTTTATCTTACACACACACACACACACACACACACACACACACACACACACACACTCTCTTTGTCTCTTTTATATAACACACACACACACAAATTATAAACAGAAATATAAAATTAAAACTGAATCTAAAACATAACATAGCAATGTCTTTTGTGGAATAAATATAGAAAAAGAAAAAAAGGAACTATGTTAAGTTAAGCAACATAGTAAATTAGGAAACTTGAAAAAGGAAAATGACTTGTGTGGCTGAAAACATAGATTTTATTGAAAATAATATGCTCTAATTTCCCTGTTGGTTTATTTCTTTTTCCTCTAAAATACCACACTTGTGCATGTCATAGCCTGAAATTAACTTCTCGAATGTTGGTAGCCCAGTATGGGCCCCAGGGTATCCCAACACTCAGGAAGAGGATTTACCACAAAATTGCAACATTATGTCTATTTCCATGTGAAATTTACCACAGATAGCAGAGTAGAAAGAAGAGTAATGACTTATGCAGCATTCTTCTTGAAAATAAAGTTAGAATTGTCACCATGGCTAGCCTAAAGTGCCCACAAAACAACCCTCTCTAGGCCTCCTTGGTTCTTTAACAGAAGTTTAGACAACCTTGGACTTGTTAAATACTCTTATTTGCAAGTTTTCTGTAAGTTTTTTTGTTCTAAGAAATTAATATATGCATATTTCCATATAAAACTCTGTATATAACTTGCTTTTATGCTTAACAACTTTTTAATTAGAGTGTGTCAGCTTACCCAGCCTGGCCTCAAACTTGCTGTGTAATGGTGGGTGACATTTAACTTTTGATTCTCCTTCCTCTGCATCCTGAGTTTTAAGATTATACCCATGTTCTTGTTTTGCAAAGTGAAGATTGAGCACTAGATATCACTATGTGGAGCAGACTCGACTGAATTTCACATCACTTCTCCATTTCTGTTCGCAAGTGCTAAGATTACAAGCGCATGCCACAGTACACCTTATATATGTATACCAATTTAAAATCCTATTAATCTGTGATGTAATAACTAATAAAATATTTTAATAATTGTTTTCAATAAGAATTAAATTATTAAATATATTTAATATTCACTAATTAATTGTTATAGCCACAGAGCCACCTAAGTATTCCATAAATGGCAGTATACAGTCATTAATATTTATGCTGTTTTATGAAAAGTCCTGAGATCATACCAAGATTTCCAGAGAGATTAACAATGATTAAAACGGAATACAGATTTGTAAATTCCTTCTCCTGAGGAACATACAGACTATTTCTAAAGTCATTATTTCCACTATTTTGATTAATGAAGATGATTTATATATATATATATATATATATATATATATCTTCCTAAATATTATAAGATTGCTACCAGACACAGCAGTTCTTGGTAAAGGGACTCTGTGATCAAGATTGTCAAATAGTAATACAAGAGTGGAAAAATGAAAGACATGTAAGTCATTTTATTAAAAATTCTTTTAAAACATAATCATATGTTTGTGTGGTATGAATGAGTGAATTCACTCATCTGCTTTTGTTTTCACAGAGATCTGAACACAAGTTCTATGTTCTGTCTCTTAAATATCGGATGCTGTGTTCAAGATCTGTTTCTCCCACTACTCATAATGGTCCTAAAAGTTAACATATATAGGCTCGTATTAAACAACACTAGATAGGTAAGTAGATAAATAGATTGGTAGATAGATAGATAGATAGATAGATAGATAGTAGATAGATAGATAATACATGCACACATAACATATCTATGAATATGTTATATTCATGTACATGTGTGTGTGTGTGTGTGTTTTGTTAGTCTTTTTAAATAGACTTACACTCCTATATATTATATATAATTAAGCAATGAGACTTAAATAGTAAATTGATGAATGGATATAGACATTTTCTCTTTCTCTTAAATGCAAACACACACACACACACACACATCCTCTCCCTGTCCTCTTTTTGGGTTAGTACTATAAGACAATGGTAGTTGTTCAAAGATTCTGTTAGGACAAGAAAATAAATTAAGGAAGATTTTCTGAGGGAAAAGATGATATTTTATTTTCCAGTAAGTAGATCCAAAGTCATTAATTTTTTTATTGATACTGCAACATGTTAATACCAACTTGGAGGCTCAACTTGAGTGATAGGAGGCTTAACTCAATGATTTAGCGGAGTTCTGATTTGCTTTGTTTCTTTTATTTGCTGTATGTGTTTGCTTATAGAGATCTGGAAACAAAACTAGTTCCTGATAGTATCTTCCCTATCGCATTGATTTCTGTCCAACCCCCACCCCACCTCCTTGGATTTCACAGACATCAGGTTACATGATCTTAACTAAAGGGTCATCTCTTCCTATGAAGCTTGGGGGAAAATTGAGTTTCCTCAGTTAAGGCCTACTAATCCAGTGTTTAAAGGTGTGTAATTCACCTGCTAATGCTGTCAGAAATGCATCTGAACATGTTATTCATTGTTCAGACACAGACATGTCTGAAAGCCATTGCCCTAACTAGAGAGTAAAAATGAAAGCACCCATTTTTTTCCTTACAAAGAGTCTTAACCTGCCAAGCAATTTTAGAATTTGCAAATTGTTGATTTTTGTTCCCAATAGCTGAAGCACAGAGGTTTTCCAATTGCTGGCCTACTGTCCATTTCACAGTGGTCACCTAAGACAAATTTTTAAAACACAGATATTTTACATTATGATTCATAGAAGTATCTATTAATACTTCTGAGGTTTCAGGGGAAAATAACTTTATGTTTGGGGGTCACCACAACATGAGGACCTGTATTTGAGTCACAACATTAGGAAGGTTGAAAACCACTGCAGCTGTAGTACCCCTAATGCTAGCAATGAATTTACTCAACATGTGTTCATTGTATTCCTGATATCATTCTCACTTTAAATTCACTGTAAAAGTTTAAAGAAAATTTCCCAGAGATCTGTTCTCCAGAGGTTATTGCATGGAGATACACATCACCTTCAATGAGTTAGAAAGAGTATGATCACAAAGAACTTTTCTAAGTGAGTACATGCAGCTTCCTGGCAAACTATTTATGAAATTCTGAAGTTAATTCTTCATTTCTGAAAAATTACAGGTTTGGTATCATTATCCCTCTCAGATGAGCTGAGTTAAAAATTGTCCCTAAAATATATGTTTCTGTAGATGATATTTTCTTTTAAATATAGACTTCTAATTTCAATAACATATCACTTTTTTCACACCGGTTTATCAGTGGACTCTGTTCCAATGAAATGACCACCTGAGTGTGGGAGATGGTTATTTCTTAAATTCATCTTTGTTTACTGAGTTAATTACTTTAACTGAGTTAGCTTAATAAAATCTCACCAATGACAAAAGATGCAAAATGTTTAGTAAATATATTGTCACATGTTAATGCTTAAAGTTGCAAGATACATGATTATCCAAAGCAGAATTATCAGCTGATACAGGAACCAAGAATCTGAGATGGATAATGAGGCCTGAAAACATCAGAATAGATTTCAAATATGATTATGACACGGTAACAAAATTGTAGAAGTACACTGTATATTGCATACATTCAGAGGAAAAACATACCACCTACAAATATCCTCAGATTTTCAAAATCAATGACAGAAATTTTCAACCTTGCTGACCTCTTAGGAAACAAAAATATATACAGCATAGGAAAATAAGATATTCTGACTATTGGAAAAACTGACATCATGTTATAAGGTTCAAACTTGCTTTGCTGAGGAAATAGCTTTTGCTGAACTTTTGCCTGGTAAATATTTTAGATAATTTGAAAAGGAAAGGTGCTGTTCCTATTACATTTACCCGGGTATCTAAAATCAGCTATGTAAGGTACAGCTACACCAACAAGCTCTCTCCTTCAAGTAATGTGTTGTTTCCTTTCTCGAAAAAAAAAGGAAGCATAGAAATTTCTCAGATCTTTTTAAAGTAATTTCGGAAGGGCTTGCAGCTTAAAAAGGGGTTTACTTCAACTCATTGACACCAGAAAAAATTTATCCCAAACGGGAATGAAATACTTTTTTCCCATCTTTTTCCCCTTTTTTTCATTCGGGGGGCTTTTACTAGTTATTTTTTTAACTTAAAAAACAAAAGGGTTTTAGAAAAAAAAAACTGCATAATATGTCCCCAGAAGCTTTAAAAAAGTCCCGCAATAATGCGTTTTGAAAATAGGTGGGGGCGAATTTTAAACCCCTTACCTAAGAATTTAAAATCAGGGGGTCAAGAGTCCTAGCCCCCAAAAAACCGAATTGAAGCCAATGGTTTTCTTTAGTGATAAAAAAAAATACCCCCCCGAAACACTTTAAAATTTGGAAATAAGAATGTTTCTTTTTAAAATTTTTTTTTACCCATCCAATTTCCCTTTTGGGGGGAAAATAGATCGCATAAGGCAGGAGTAACCCCCCAAACCCCAAATTTTTAAAATTAAATAAAATTTTTCCTTTTTTTCCCCCTTTTTTTTGGGGGTTTAGTTTTAAAAAGGGCCAAAAAAAAAAAATTTTACTATTGGGTTTAAAATTTTTTTAAAATTCTGGAAAAAACCCCAAAAATTTCCCAAAATTTACCGATTCCCTTTTAAAAAAAATCCAAATTTTTTGCCCCCCCCCCCCCTTTTACCCCCCTTTTTTTTTTTTTTTAAAGCCCAAAAAAAAATTTTTTTCTTTTTTGGGGAAATTCCAAAATTTTTCCAATTAAAAAAAATTTTTAAAAATTGGTTTTTCCTTTTTAAAAAAATAAAAATTTTACTAATAAATTTTTTTAAAGGGGGGGGAAATTTTTTCCCAAAAAAAGAAAACCCAATCCCCAAACTTTGGGCCCCCAAAAAAATAAATTTTTTTTAATTTTTAAAAATTTTTCCCCCAAAATTTATTTTTGAAATTTTTCAAAGAAAACCCCCGGGGGAAAAAAATTACTTTTGCAAAAAATTTTTTTCCCTTTTTAAAAAGGTTTAAAATTTTTTGGGGGTTTTTTAAATTTTGGAATTTCAAAAGGTTCTCCAAAATGGGGAAATTTTCGAAAAAGGGAAAAAAACTGGGATTGGCCCCGAGGTGCTTGCCCTTTCCCCTGGGAAAAAAAATTTTTTTTAAGGGGGAAATTTTTTAAAACATGGTTGCCCAAAAAGATAGGGGTTTTGCAGTTGTGGACCTAAACCTCCCCCAAACCGGGAAAAACCCCCCTTAAAAATTAAAAAAATTAAAAAATTTTTTTTTGATTTTTTTTTAAATTTTTTTAAAATTTTTTTAATTGATTTATTGGACACCCCCCCCAACCTTTTTGTTTCCTTCCCGGTTTTGGGGGCCCCCCCCGGGTTTTGGGAGAAAATTAAAAAAAGGGAATTTTTAAAAAAAGGAAAATGGGGAAAAACCCTTGGGGAAAAAAGGGGGTTTGGTAAACCCTTTTTTTTTTTTCGGATAATGAAGGTTAAAAAATTGTTATAATTGTGGGGGACTAGTTCCAACCTGTTTTTCTTGGTTTTTTAAAAAAATTTTTTGGGTTCCAAAGTTGATCATTTTGGGTTTTTACCCCCTTTTGGGGGCCCCAAAAAAAAATTTTTTTTTTTTAAAGTGTCCCCCTTCCCATTGGGCTTTGGAAAAACGTTTTTCCTGGCCAGTAAAGGAAAAAAGTTTTAAAGAGAATTTTTTTTAAAAATATATTTTTATTTGGGGGGAAAAAGTCAAAAACCTTAATCCCTTTGGGTTTAAGGGGGGGTTTTTTTTGGGGGAAATAGGCTTTTTAACCGTTTTCCGCCGGGGTTTTGCCCCAAAAATTTTTTTTATAAAAAAAAAAAAAAAAGATTGGAAAAAAAAAATATTTGGGGTTTTGTTAAAGGGGGGTTAAATTGAAAATTTTTTTAAAAATTTTTCTTTTTACCCTTTGATTTTTTGTTTGGGAAAAATTTTTTGAATATTTAAGTATTTTTAGTTATTTTATGATATTACAAATTCTATCTTCCAGTTAAGTTATTTCAAAATTGTTGGTTTTAGTTGAGTTTTATCTTTGTTCATATAATAATTATACTTCAGATATTTTAACAAATATTGTAATTTGTAAAAAGTACATTGCAATTAATGCTGGTCTTCTGCTACATGAGTAGGTTATTTAAATATTTTTTTATTAACAACAGCATTCTAATAAGTTCATTTGTATTTGAGAATGTTCTTTCAGGCAATAAATAACAGTAATGAATTTTAGAATATGCAAAATTCCATATTCAGTAAGTTGCTTGTAACTACTTTGCAAAGTTATCCACTTTATATTCCTATATGCAAAGTGTCTTAGTATATTTAACTTCACATTTTTATATTTATAGCACTCATTACTTTTAGCATGATATTTTAGTTTCAAATTAACAGCTAGAAATATATGATACTTTGTTGAAATTTTTACTACCATTCACACTTTATAGTATTTCTTTGTTATGATAATTCCCCTCTTAACTGCCTAGTTACACATTTTAACAGTTTTCTTAGTTGTTATAACTGTTTCCCTTTGGTTCATAAGACTAGATATATAAATAATTTTAATATTTTTCTTTTTATTTTGGTAGTGTGTAAAAATTACTTTCATAGCTTTATTTGATTATTTTATGTAAATATGATCCTATTTTGTAATTTTTACTCACTGATGGTTTGTAAAATATGTAGAATAAATTTGAATACAATACAGAAATACAGTTAAGGTTAAAGACTACTGAAAGATAATCCTAAGTGACATAACATGACTGTCTAACGTTCCACATATTAGTCAAAAGGAAACTATTCAGTCCTCCGAGTATATTTAGTCAGTGACATTGAAATGTTTAGACCAATTAAAAAGAGCATTACCCTTCTGTTACTGTTTAGTTGTATTTACTTGTAGTACTTCATGGTAACAGGAAATCTAAGGAAGTACATACAACTACCATTTTAATAGCACCACATGCCTAACTATATTCCAAATTTATGTCTTTACATCAACAAATAAGGTGGTCCTTACCTATTACCAAAGAAACTTCTCTCTGTAAAAGACAAAGACCATTATAGAAAAGCATAACCAGTCCAAATGTAGAGTTTGTGGAATCTGGTCTCAGTGGACACATTTACCAAATGATTCCTGCACCTAAGACTGAGGGATCATTGCAGAACATGGTGCAGAAAATCGTAAGATACAGAGGTACACAACATTTGCTGTAAGACCATGTCTCCTAGGAATGCCAGGAAAAACACTAATAAAGGCCTCAAATAGTACTGCCTTAAGTTGAACAAGGACAACATTAGATGTACCAAGAGGATAAAGTGGAGTATGTGTCAAGAAACACCAACCCTACACAGGGTAATAGAAACAACTACTTAATGCTGAAAGCAGATGACATAGCAGAGCTCTTCTTTTCCTTAGGCAAGTGCACTAACTGGTCATTCAGTATTAAACAGTTAAATCTGAAACCATACATACCAATAACACTAGACACACTGAGGATCAACAATTTAGGAGTAAATATGCACATCCTTATACATATAGGCATGTGGAAACAAATAATGAAAAACCATGAATGAGAGAGAGAGAGAGAGAGACAGAGAGAGACAGAGAGAGAAAGAGGGATAGAGAGACATAGAGACAGAGAGGGCATGGGAGAGTTTGCAGGGAGGAAATTTAAAGAAAAAGGATGTAATTATATTAGAAAGCCAAAGTAAAATAAAAATAAACTGCTAAAGATTAAAAGTGCTACTATTCTCTACATCACTCAAATAATCACGTATGCTTTTATTTATTCTATGTAGACATACTTTCAAAGAAATTATTTATTTAATCTTTTTAAGATTTTATTACTTTATTATTTCTTTGTTTTAGAATAAGATCTTTTTATCTTATCTAATAATAAACATGTGCTTTGGAGGATCTTATACTAAAAATATTTTCTCCAGGCTACTCTATTCCCATGAGTAGTAAGCATGTTTTGAGTAGAGCTTCCAAAATACAATATCTAAACGTTTCTGCTCTTGGAGTTAAAAGTGAAATATTTTGAAAGAAATCTGGTGATGGGAAGCCCTCTGCCACCTATGTTGCTGAGAAAGATCAGTACAACTTTTCCAGTATAGCTGGCCTGATAAAGACATTCTTCATCCACAGAGTCTTCCAAGGGAGTAATGAGAGACATGAACTTCACCACAGGTCAGAATCACTTTGGTATTTTCTTTAAAAACACAAGCATAGGCTGAGTGTGAATGGGTAATGTGCAGAAGAAATAATGGCAATGTTCTTGCATTTATCACAATGACAAAATTATACTTATATGCACTGGATTTCATTTACCATAAAATTTTGCTTTTCCTGCCTTTGCCATTTATCCTTCTGTGCCTGCTCAAATGTTATCAGGTCACTTCTATGTGGGATGCAGTGGTGGATAGAATTTCCATCTTACTGATGTCAGACCAATGACCTCTATTAGCCTGCCACTATTATTAAACTTGTTATGACACTGAAACAAATCTCAGATTTAACTGTTAGGGACCATGAAAGGCCTTTCTACATATATCAGCTTATCCTACCAGCTGCTATATCTGAATTTTCATGTCTTTTTTTTTTTTTTTTTTTTAAATTTTCACTTCTCCTATCTAAACAATGAATAGGAATCCCACACAATTAGTCAGAAATTACCTAAAGAATCACATGATCTCCACATCTCTCCTCAATATAAGATGAGTGAGCTGCTACTGTTCATAATGATGAATGACACTAACAGGAGGGCGATGATTCTTGATTCCACGTCACCTAGATGTGTGGCCATTACTGCACAGTAAAGAACTGCATGTAAAAAAAAAATAAGTTACATTTATTTATTTGGGCTTTGCTTTGTTTGTGTATAGGCACATGTGTTTGTGTCTATGCATCATGAGTGTGTTTGTGGGTGCATATACTCATGTACCTGTGTACATATGTGCCTATGCATATGTGCACAGATGTATGTGTCTGCATATGCTTGTATGCCTGTATATTTGTATGCATGTGTGTATTCACATGCCCATGCCATGCATGTGGAGGTCAAAACAATTGCCTGTCATTATAAAAGTCCCAGGGTTAGACAGAACTCTCATCATTGACCCCAGGTCGTCAGATTTGGTGGCAAATGCCTCTACTGGCTGACTCCCTGCATAGCATTGCAATTCTGACCATGCTTAACTGTCTCCTTCTTCCTATGTCTTACTCCTTTTCTTCCATTAATGTGCTTATAGATGGACAGATGGTTTAGATCAACAGTCTCATCAAGGCAGTGTAAAGCTCATGTAATCATAATGTGTCTCACAGGAAATATTTTCACCTGAGTTATAAAGAGTGAGGAGGAAAAGTTTGGAATCTTACATCTCTCGGCTGGGTCTCTTAATTACCAGTTTATTTAATTTCTTTGTAAGATAAAGTTGCACTGCCCTCATTTAAATGACGAATAATCGTATGCAAGACTGGAAGTCTTTTGAGAAACACCATTATTCAGATAAGACTCAGGGAACTGAATAAAAATATGCAATTTTTATCCAATAAAAGCTAAAATGACCTTGAACAAGTTATTAAAATGTATTGTTTTACTGTCTCTGCATCTGAAAATGAGGAAGTTTAACTCTGACCTCTAACGTCCTTTCAAAATGTTATAACACTAAAATGATATCATTAAGTTTCAGTGCCTTGATGTACGGCTTGCCAGAATACGTTTCTCCTTTGGTTGAGTGTTTATACCAGTCTAAAATTTTTATCACAGATACTGATATTTAATAAGAGTTAGTTTCCAGTCTGAGGAAAATCATGACTTATCAGACTAGAATTTAATGACCAAATCAAATGATACATAAAGCTTTAAGTGAATATCTGTTTTCACAAAAAAACCCACTATTCTTGTTTTTAAAAAACTTATTGGATATTTTATTTATTTACATTTCATATGTGATCCCCTTTCCCCATTTCTCCTCCCTAAAAACCCCCTATCTCACCCCCCTCCTCCCTTTTGCTTTTATACCATTTTAATTACATACAAGTATTAAGATCAGTTCTAGTTTGAGGGACTAGCAATACAATAGATGCAAATAGTAAAAGATAAGCAAGACAATAAACACAAATAGTCAAAAAACAAGCAAGGCAAAAACAAAATTCCACAAATACTCCCATGATCACTGTTTCTAAGGGCTTATCAGGATGACCAAAATATCTGAGCCAACTTCCTTGTCCTAGCCCAAACTCATTTTCATGTCTGAAGCCTACTTCCTTGTTCTACCCTAAAATTTATATTCCTGCCTGAAATTACTCCTTTGTTCTAGCCTAAGATTTAGATTCCTACCTGAAATTACTTCTTTGTACTTGACAAAAATCCCACTAAAATCAGAGACTAGACAAGGCTGACTACTCTCTCCCTACCTATTCAATATAGTACTCTAATACCTAGTCAGTGCAATTAGACAACAAAAGGAGGTCAAAAGGATACAAATAGGAAAGGAAGAAGTGAAAATATCAATATTTGTAGATGATATAATAGTATACTTAAGAGACCTCAAAACTTCCACCAGAGACCTCCTAAACCTGATAAACAACTCAGCAAAGTGGCTGGATATAAAATCAACTCAAACAAATAAGTAACCTTCCTCTACTTAAAGGATAAGCAGGTGGAGAAAGAAATTAGGGAAATGACACCCTTCACAATAGTCATAAATAATATAAAATTTCTTGGTGTGAATCTAACCAAGCAAGTGAAAGATCTGTATAACAAGAACTTCAAGTTCCTGAAGAAAGAAATCGAAGATCTCAGAAAATGGAAAGATCTCCTATGCTCATGGATTGGCAGGATTAATATAGTAAAAATCTTGCCAAGAGCAATCTACAGATTCAACGCATTCCCCATCAATATTCCAACTCAATTCTTCACAGAGTTAGAAAGCAATTTTCAAATTCATTTGGAATAACAAAAAAACCAGGATAGTGAGAACTATTATCAATAATAAAAGATCTTTTGGGGGAATCACCATCCTGACATCAAACTGTACTACAGAGCAATAGTGATAACAAGTGCATGGTATTGGTACAGAGATTGGCAAGAAGATCAATGGAATAGAATTGACAGAAATGAACCCACATACCTATGGTCACTTGATCCTTGACAAAGGAGCTAAAACCAATTATGTGGAAAAAAGACGACATTTTCAACAAATGGTGTGGGTTCAACTGGAGGTTAGCATGTAGAAAAATGCAAATCAAACCATTCTTATCTCCTTGTACAAAATTAGACATAGTATTACCTGAGTATCCAGCGATATCAGTCTAGTGCATATACCCAGAAGATGCTCCAACATATAACAAGGACACATACTCCACTATGTTCATAACAGCCTTATATATAATAGCCAGAACCAAGAAAGAACCCAGATGCCCTTCAACAGAGGAATGGATAAGAAAATGTAGCACATTTGCACTATTCTTTAAATAGGCAGAACTCAGTCAGGTGCCACTATTATCTCCAAATTGATTCAGGGCCTTCACATTTGCCATCATACTATAGATAGGGGTGCATATATGAAAATATAACAACAGAACAGAAAAGCAAAATGTTTATTTCCTAGTTTATTCAAAGAACAGAAAGTCAGTGTCTCCCACACCCACCTCATGTCTCAGTTTTCTTTTTTTTTTGTATCTTGATTTTTACTAAACAATAATCAATTCTACTATTTCTAGAATTCTACTATTTCTTTTCAGACAGTGGTAATTGTGGGTTAGCTTGAATGTTGAAACATGCGTATTTATTTGAAGAGAACATGAATAAGAATTACACTTAGTTAAGGAATCACACCGATGTACTGGAAGGGAATTTAAGTGGTGATGAAAATCTGTTGACACAGGACTTTGTGTCAAGTGGATTTATATGAGGATTTGTCCTTTGTATATTTTGACATAAGAATATCTGCATAGTAGTTAAACTTTTTACTTTATAAATCAAATAATTTGTTATTTCATGCATATTTTTGCATATTTTTAATTTTTATGCACAAGTTTAAAATCAAAGTTTTATGTGATTAGATTTGGACAGTAAAGTGTGATATCAATGGCGTCTGAGTTGAGTGAAGCACATGGGATTCAGGAATAAAGATGATGGAATAGGCCTAGTCTAAGTATTTTCATTTCGATTTTGGTGCATGTGTCAATGTCTCTGTGTATGATGTATGTGTGTGAGTCCTGTAGAAGCCAGAAGAGGATCTTGGGTTCCTGGAGCTGGAGTTAACATTGCTTGTAGAACTCCTAAGATGGGGGCTGAGCACTGTATTCTGATTTTCTGCAAGTGCTACAAATGCTCTTAAACTTTTGGCACCAAGAACTCAAAATCTTAAGTGTGATTTTTATTCATATTTATCCTTAAAAAATTCATCAACAATTTGAATAATCTCTAATTACAACCTTTTGGAAAGAACTCTCCTCATGTATATACACATATGAATTTTTCAATGTAAAAGTATTAAAATTTCAATAGAGGTTTTCTCAAAAATACCATTTTGAATTTACAACATGTTGAAAATTTATACATTCTTAAATATTGTGAAAATCTAGCTGCTACTTCTCTGTTTTCAAACTATATAGGACAACGAGATGGCTTTTAGAGCCAAGATAATATATGACATTTTAGATATTCCTTTATATGATTGTTATTTTTTTTTCTGGACTTTGTTTTTGAAAATATTTATACTTATGTCTCTGTTTAAATGGCAGATGGCAAGTGATTTTAGGGTGATCTGTATCCTTTAGAAATTATCACATGGTTTTATTTAGCACAATTTCTTTGGAAGCATAAAAACAATTTGTATTTTAACTTTCATTATTTTAACAGAAGACACATTTAGATGTCCTGTGTCAAGAATAATTAACATTTCACTTTCCTACTCCTGATTTATAGCATACTGGCTTTATCGGAGGCTCCCTGCCTGGTGGTTGATAAATGTGGTGTTGGGTGTTTGAGCTAAAGAAAATCTGAAACAAACCAGTTGGTGATGCCAAAATGACAGTGCAGATAAAGGCAACATGCAGACATTGAACATTCATGAACGTATTCCATGACTAGGAGAGGCACTAAAGTCGTATTCTATCTCAAATGTTGTATCTATAAGATTAATAAAATATATACAGGGCTTCAGATAGCTCAGCCATGAAAGTGCTTATATTCAAGAATAAGGACCTGAGTTCAATATCCAGCACTCTTGTAGGAAGCCAGGAAGGATGAAAGCTGTTTGATTCCAGCACTGGGGAAATTTCAGACAGGTAAATTCCTTGAATTCACTGGATAATCTACCCACCATAGGAGTGAGCTTCAAGTCAAATGAGAGATGCAATCTTAAAAAGCAATGTTGATGCCTTTCCTCTATTCTCATATACATGAATAAGAGCTAACATACACATGTATGACTTTGCAATTATACATACACTTATACACATAAACAAAGATGCACACATGAAAGGAAAACATATTAAACTACATAGTGCTGTAGTGTTTCTATGTTGAGTTTTAATAATTGCTTTACTTTTATGAAAACATATTCTAAACATTTTCAATAGATCTTTGCAAATAATAATAGTGATGAGGAATATTCATATTAAATAATGGAAGAACAAGAATAGGAAAGAGATGAATATTATATACATCATATAAAGGCAACATATTAACCTAGAACTGACCTTAATACTTGCATGTAATTAAAATGGAATAAAAGCAAAAAAGGAGGAGGGGTGATGGGATAGGGGTTTTCTAAGGAGGGGAAATGGGGAAAGAGGATAGCATCTGAAATGTAAATAAATAAAATATCCAATAAAAAATAAAAGCAACATAGAGCTGTGTCTAACTGAATATCTACTTCTGTGTTACAAAATATCTTTGTCTAGAAAGCTTTGTAGTCCCTCTCCCTCTTCTCTCTCTCTCTCTCTCTCTCTCTCTCTTCTCTCTCTCTCTCTGTCTCTCTCTAAAAAATATACAATCTTTTATGTCTCTATTTGTAACTATTCAAGCCTCTAGAAGGTTTTACTCTTATTCTATTAACTGCATACCTTCATTATAATTGGTATGAATATGTATATATGTAGATCACATATCACTTTAAGATTTTATGTATGTCTCTGTTAATTACATGTAAATATTTAATTAGTCATGTCTTTACATGTATATTATTATATACCTAAAACTTTTCTACAGAAGTGATGTTTCCCAAATGTTAAATGCATGAATATGGGAAACCATGAAGGAAATGTTGACTTAATTATTTTAAAAAAGGACCAGGCAGCTGAAATGACTCAGGGATAAGTGGACATGGTGCCAAGCCAGATATCAGTCCCCAGAGACCACGTGTTAGAAAGAGAGAACTAACTCTTACAAGATGTCCCTCAATGTCCATGTGTCAGTGACACACATGTGCATACACACACACTAAATAACTAACTAAACAAATAATATAATTTTAATGACTAAAAACATGTTCAATATCTTTTTCATTATATTATGAGAAATTTAGATCTCAGATTGATCTCTAAGGCTGGTAGAATTGGAGATTAACTGTGAAGAAATATGTTCTCTATTCAGTTGTAATATTTAATTTTAACAATAGGAATGCTTTAATGACTGACATATAGAAAGAATACAAGATTTGTCTGAGTAATCTAACTTATCATTGGCAAGGCACATAGAATATAATTACTAATTCAAAACAAAGGAGACAAGCATGAGAAAAAGAGTTTAATAGAAATCTATAACCCTGCATTGAAAAATTGAGATTTTTGAAGATGAATAAGAAATTATAATTCTAATAGTAGAAAGGAGAGAAGTAGTACATATAACAAGAAATTCCATGATTTAGTTGCATCACAATTAAAGTAAAGATTGTGTATATATTTCTCCAATATATATTGAAAGATATCCATGCATAGAATATACCTTTGTGAAAAAAGCAAATAAGTAATTAAAAGCTTTATTTCAAAACAATGTTTGCATCTTTGCACTGGTGGGAACACGAAGAGTGACTGTGAAGGTATGACAAAGTATCCATGAGGATGTCGAAACCCTGCTGCTGGACATGCAGGTGAAGAATGATGCTCCTTCATGGTTTTTGTTGTTGCTTTAATTTCTTAATTGAGCTAATAAAACAAAGATTGGCTTGAGAGTACCCCGAAAGGAAGAATTTACATAAACATATGGAGAAATTGTGATATAATTATTTCCTCAGGGATACTAACAAAATGTTTGAAGAGACTAAGCTACTTGTTTAAAGTACTGTTCACTTCAGTGGTACCAAGGAAAGAGTGGAAGATAAAACAAACACAGACTTCAGAAACAAATCTGTTGACAGCTATAAAACAAACCCTGAAACACACAAACATTGGAATCTGAGAAAAAAAAATATTCAAGAATCATGAGATCATGAGCAAAATGTGACCAAGTATACTTGGACTATTGATAGACATCTCTATTCAAAGTGTGAAGAACATATGGCTGAAAAGAATAGAGCATGGAATTAGTTGCAGGGCATTCTTGATAACCAGACCTGGGATAGTAACAAACTTAAGCATGGAGGACAGAAGAGAAAAGAGAAGACACAACCCCATTTTGCTCACAGAGGTTGAGACAATATGCATACCTAGGTAACTTTTATAACTTGTCAGAGTAAAAGGAACTCAGCTAAGGAATAGAGTAAGAGCCACACAGTTACCCACAGGAGTGGGTCTTCTGGTATTTTTAGCACACAGTAAATAACTGCATTGCTGGGATTGCTCCCAAGACAATGTGTTGAAATGTAAACAATTTGAAACTATGGTGACCTCGTCTAAAGATTTTATTTTGCAAGTTATTGAGAGAGAAGAATGCCAAAACTGGTATTTATCTAAACACAAGTAGACACTTGGTAATAGATTTCAGGGACATGGAGAAATAATGCTTTATTTTCTCACAGAAGCAGTTCTTGAACTATAGTTAAAGTTCAGAAGGAAAAAAAATTGAAAAGACCTAAATGCAAAAGCATTGCAATTTAGGTGGATGGAAAAAAAAACCAAACCTTTTATATCAGACATTCAAAATGTTGCTTCCGAGCTGAGCACAGGCAAGGTAGATTGCTGAAGCAGGTAAGAAAGCCCGCTCCATCAGCATTCTGTTTTTATTTTTAAAAAGAAATGGAAAGCAACACAAAAGTGAACAAGAACTTCCTGGCACAGGTGATAAGGTGTGAGACTGAAGACTGTTCAGAACAGTGCCAGCTGAGGTGAGTGGGCTTGCTGGAAGGTTAGAAAGCCAGGAGGTGTTGGGAATTTTTTCCCAGCAAGCTCTCAGCTTTTTCCCATTTACATTGTCAAAAGAGTGCACACATTACTGGTCAGCTTCCTCTACTTTGCTGACAAAGTTCCTGGAATGTTTTTTCTGTTTGTTTGTTTTTCGTGGTGTGTGTGTGTGTGTGTGTGTGTGTGTGTTGTGGGGACACTTTCTGTACATGTGTGTGCAGTCTATTATTTGATACTGAATATCTACCAACATTGCTCTCTCCCTTATTTTTTTTGAGCCAAGTTATTGCACAAGACCAGGAACTTACTGTTTTTAGTTAAATTGGCTGAAGGACAACATCCCTGGATCTGCCTGTCTCTGTCATGTGCCCGGTCTGAGTTTCAGATTTATGCCATGTACGACACTGGACTCTGCCTTGTACATTAGTGCTGGTGTCTGAGCTCAGGTCCTCCTCATACACCAAGCAGAGTTTCATCTCCCCAACCTTGGACCAATGCCTTCTTAGAACTTAGATTCAGCTTGTATACTATGTTTATTCAAAGTTGTACTGTCTTGAGTCTGAAGACAAGTTGAGTATCATTTGGAACTAAATTAAGAGCTGTGAAAAATCAGTACTTTGGAGTAATTATACATATATTGGAGGAGATTCAAATTTAAATTATGATTTTATCAACCATCATCAAGAAAGTTTCTCTCCATAGATATAAAATGATCAGCATGTTTACTATAAGGTTTCCTTCGTAGAATTTAAAGATTTTATAAATATATTTGAATTCCATCTTTTATATTGTATGAGTTAAAGAAGTTACAATAAGTGGCTCAATAAACCAGCTATACCACTCCTGGGCACATACCCAAAAGATGTTCCAACATATAACAAGGACACATGCTCCACTATGTTCATAGCTGCCTTATTTATAATAGCCAGAAGCTGGAAAGAACCCAGATGTCCTGCAACAGAGGAATAGATACAGAAAATATGGTACAATTACACAATGGAGTACTACTCAGCTATTAAAAACAATTAATTCATGAAATTTTTAGGCAAATGGATGGAAGTAAAAAATATCATCCTGAGAACACACATGGTATGCACTCATTGATAAGTGGATATTAGCTTAAACACTCAGAATACCCAAGATTCAATTCACAGACCCTGTGAAGCTCAAGAAGAAGGAAGACCAAAGTGTGGATGCTTCAGTCTTTCTTAGAAGGGGCAACAAAATACGGAAATATGGAGAGAGAGTGTGGATTCCTGACCTGGGAATCCATCCCATATACAGACGCGAAACCCAGACACTCTTGAGGATGCCAAGAGTTGCTTGTTGACAGGAGCCTGATCTCCTGAGAGGCTCTTTCAGAGCCTGGCAAATAGAGACAGATGCTTGCAGCCAACCATTGGACTGACCATAGGGTCTCCAATGGAGGAGTTAGGGAAAGGCCTGAAGGAGCTGAAGGGCTTTACAACCTCATGGGAAGAACAACAATATCGACAAACCAGATCCTCTTCCTCCACAGAGTTCCCAGAAACTAAACCACCAACCAGAATACACATGGAGGGTCCCATGGCTCCAGCCACATATGTAGCAGAGGATGGCCTTGTAGGACCCAATGGAAGTGGGACATAGTTATGGCTGGTCTTTTCCATGAGGGCACATTTATGCTGACTGATATATGTGTTGAGTTTTTCTGTCACACGGCATTGGAAACAAAATGTTTTCAGTAATATTTCACTTCCACAAACTTAGCTCAGAGATTGAACAAACACACTTTCCTGACAATTTTATATTCAATACTTAGTAATACATCTAATGAATCTAATGATTTGTGGCTCTTTGGTTGTGGAAAATTGAAGAGAAAATATATCTAATTTTGTAAACTGCATTTGGAAAAACATTGAATGACTAGAGCAGCAGCTGTATAGTTAAGAGAGCTTGATGCTCATGGAGATACCCAGAGAAACACCATCAGCTCCCACACAGGACAGCTCATAACTGCTTACCTTCATGGATTTGACACCCTCTTTTGTCTCTACTTGTACCTGCATGAATGTGACATAGAGACATAAACATATATAAAGGTCCAAAAAAATTGTCAGAAATCTGATTATCTGGTTACACCAACCTACATTTGTGTCTATGAAAAGTTAATTGTTTATATTTAATTAAAATAGTGTATTTTAAGGAAATGCACATGTAGGTAAACCTCTGAAGATGATTCTTACATAAATTAAAAGAATTTGGTTGTTTTATTTGTTGAAGTAATAAATGATTATAGTTAGTCAATGCTAGGCAGAGAAAATTAATCTGAATGGGATGCAAATCTAGCCAACCTGGTGGATTGCAGTGAACTGGTGGGTAAACTTTCCTGTGGTGTTAAAGGCACTCATCAGACTCCAAGGCACCAAACCTATACCAACTGAGCAAACACTGCTAAATTTAAACACATTTCAGCAAGGTTGTTTGTCTTTCCTACAAGAAACGGGTATTATCAATCAGGATGGTTAAAACTCTCTTTCCAAGTGCAGTTCTATGCTGTGCTCACTCAATTCATCAAACCAGCTGGTACTTTACTTCAGTCCAGTCATATTCTTAGATATCCTTGAATCAAATATTCCTCACAATAACTTAAGACATTGTCCAAATTAAAATCCAAAGCTTTCTTTATTGCCATTTTAAATAAATCATAAATCAATGTATAAAATGCCAAGTGCCATTTCATATTCCATGAACAGGGATAGTGACCTTACATAAATAAAAAATTCTTTTAAGTCCTTCAAGGGACCAAGTGCTAAATCTATACATTGAAGTTAAGATTATCAAAGCTTTGTGGATGATAAAGAAAAAGAAAGAGATAGGACTGAGGAAATTTGAAAAAAAAAAAAAACAAAAAACAAAAAACGTACACTTCTTCCATGTTACACAAAAATATACACACCATTGTATTTTACTGGCACAGGTTCATACACTCAGCTCTGGGGTATCTGATGCTTCTTCAGTTCTGCAAACGCAAATACGTAAGTACTCACACATATTCACATAAGCAATTAAGATTAAGAAATTAAGAAATCAATTAAGAAATCTTTAAAACAAATAACCATAGTCATAATAAAACCATGAACAAACATGATTGCAGTTGATATAGGAAGGGTATAATTCTGATATAATCTAGGAAATCAGATTTATATTTTTCTTAAGCTTAAACACTAACCAAATAAATATTTTTTGTTCTACGTATCAAAAAATTTAACAAGTTTAAAAATATATCCAATTAGATTACGTATATACTTCATTATACTAGTAAGACTTCATTAATATTTAAAGTATATCAATCAGATTTGCCTGTCAAAGGTGTGCTAATTATATTAATCTGGTTACTCAAATTTTTTATGACTTATTTTCTATAAAACGTTTCTTGATAATTGGAATGTCAATGTATGAGTATTTTAATTTACTGGAATATAGAAATATTCAACTTGTAAATATGTCTGTTTTATTAAATCTATATAAGCCAATCAAAATGAGGTTTCTGTAATTTATGATGCTTTGTAATGCAGAACATTAATGCTCTCAAAGCAGTAAAATGATTCAGTTTCTCACTATGAAAAAGAAACACTTTTCTAGATCACAGACAGACAACATTACATTGAATGCTGATAGCTCTAATTTGTATAGCTTAAGAAACAGGCCAAAAGTAAACAGAGACATAGATATTAGCAATCCCCTTTCTCTGCTGTGAGTATATGCTTCAAAATTGATTTGACTTCAGTCTTTCCAAATTATCATAATAAAATAACAAGTTTTCCTTGCTCCCATACAACAGAAGACAGGGGCTGTGATTCATCTACAGTAATCAACAAATTGATCAAAACCAAATTCTCAGCTCCTGTTGTCTTACACAAAATAAGAAAAGCAGGCACCCAAACAAGGCACATAGTAAACAAAGAAAGAGGAGAAAAGAAGCAAACACAGTGAAATTCCTGAATGGCCTAAGTATTTCTGGAGCTTGAAGTGTATGAGCAGTTGACTGAAATAATGCCCGAGCATGTGTTGTGCTGTGGAACTATATGGGCATTCACTAGAACATTAAAGACTTTAAAGATGACAGAACACATATAAGGCTTATACCCATCACAACATTGCCTTGACTAAATAATAAGCAAAGATGTGTGATATTACACAACCCTCAAAAGAGAATTGAGAGTCCCAGAGATAACAATGAGGAATATTAAAATAAACTTGATTAGGTGAAGCAGAATACTAATTTCCTCAGAGAGAGGAGAAAGAAATTGTTAGTACCTTCAGCAGGAAAAAAAATCCATTTCCCATTGCTTCTGTGAATCATTCATGTCCATTAACAACAGCTTTGCACCATTTAGAGCTGTTACACTGTTCAATGATGGAGAAGGATGTACTAGAGGGATTGTCCATTGCAAAGCCATTCACAAATTCATGATGGCATCATTGAGATTCATTTGCTAAATTGTTCTTATTAAACAAACTGATCTCTAATTTTAGAAAAATAGAAAACTAATTTAATCAACAATGTTCCCAATAGAATCAATTATATCCAAATTAAGATCTTAATGAAATTTATAAAATGTTCATTGAATAATTGGTTATAGTAGACTGCAGTCAGGGGAATCTAATTGTTCATCACTATTTCCTCTTTTGTGCCTCTCTTAGACTGTTTATCTCTTCTAATTTAATTCCCAGGAAGAGCTTGTAGATTTCAGGTTCCTTTAGATAGTACAGATTCCAATCCAGCATGGTATATTTTACCTCCTTTCAAACCTTTTGGCTTCTTTAACCATATGTATCTGAAAGGAGGAAGAGAACTTATCTCCCCTATATCACTTCTTTTAAATAGTAAAGCATAGTTGGAAACTTTATTAATAATAATTAGTATAGGCTTAAGTTGCAGATAACAAAAGAAAGAGATTGGGAAAAAATAAGACACATTTGAGTGAAGTGGAAGCTTCCAGAGATACAGACAGGAAGGAGTACCTACCATGTGTTGTCATTGATCTACCTATGTATGGGCATGGACCTATTCATGTATAGGCATGGACTCTGGAGGCAAGAAAAGCCTATTCTTACTTTCTTGATTATTTGCTCACATTGTAGAATGGATGGAGTTTCCTTGTATAGAACTAAGGAAAGGGAGATAAAGGTATCACAGGAAAGGCCTCTCCTGCTGGGAATGTAGCAATCCTGCATTAGTGATATTTAAGAATATGAAAACTTCTGTCTTATATGATGCTTTGTCAGAGTCAGGGAGCTCAAGAAGCTAGTCATGTGTCTCCTACATGGTTGTGTATTTATGTCACCACTATGCCCTGATCTTAAGGGATAGTCTAGATGTCTAGTATCCCCAGGGGAAGATGCTTCACTCCTGGCTCTTGTGATGTCCTTTATATCTTCTTGCCTGCTGGTCTCTTTGCCAATGACTCTAGCAAATGAAAATTGGTCTCTGTCCCGAAAATCAAGTAGAAATAAAGCAATCTTTTGCAAAACAGCTCATCTGTTCTTGCTCTGCAAAACGTACCAAGTATTACCTTGGACTTTGACTTTAGACTTGAATAAGGACTTGTTTCATTTGCAGACTACTCACATTAGCTTGAGGTCAGTCAGGAAGTGATGCTTCCTCACCACAGGACAAATGTGGTAAATTATATGACACCACTAATTGTTAATGAGGAAAGAGGTCTCCATTACAAGCTTCAGCTTTACATTGAGGATTCTCCCCTCATAGCACATAGCATTTTTGGCCACAGCTGGTGTAAATTTTCTTTGTCTTTTAGGAGTCAGATGTTTTCTACAACATTTCTCAAAGGTTTTCCTCCTTCATGATTTTCAGCTGGAAGTTAAAGATCATTGTATTAGTTACTGTTACTATCGCTGTGATGAAATGCTATGACCAAAGCTAATTGGGAAGGAGACAGTTTCTTTTTTTTTTCTCTAATTAACATTGATTTTATTGTATTTTACACTGAAAAAGCCATAAAAATCCTGAAGATTTTATATTTTAAACACTTTTTTTTTGTTTTTTGTATTTTGATTTTTATTCAATATTTTATTTATTTACATTTCATTCCCCTGACCTATTAATCCCCTGTCCCATCCCTTCTCCTCCTTTTTTGCCTTTATACTGTTTAAATTACATGCACGTATTAAGGTCAGTTCTAGGCTGAGGAACTAGCAATACAATAGATGCAAACAGTCCAGGAACAAGAAAGACAATAAACCATATAATCAAAGAACATGCACGACAATAAACAGAGTCTCCATGATCGTTCCTGTGATCACTATTTCTAAGGGCTAATCAGGATGATCAAAATATCTGAACATACTTCCCTGTCCTAGTCCAAAGTCATTTTCATGCCTGAAGCCCACTTCTTTGTTCTAGCCTAAGATTTAGATTTCTGCCAATAATTGCTTCTTTGTTCTAGCCTAAGATTTAGATTCCTGCCTGAAATTTCTTCTTTGTCCTAGCCTAGGATTTAGATTTCTGCCTGAAATTACTTCTTTGTTCCAGCCCAATGTCAGATTCCTGTCTGCAGCCCATTTCCTTGTCCTTGGCCAATTACAGATTACTGCCAGGCAGCCCCAAATGCTCTCCACATCTCCCACTTTTTATTGCATAAACCAACTGAGCCTGTCTTAGGTCTTTCTAACAAGAAAGCCTTCCTTACCTGTCATGGAATATGCATTATCACAAGCAATGAACTTCTGTCTTAGGTTGGTATGGCTCTGTGCAGAATCTTACTCATCCTTGGCTTGCCAGCCTGTTAAATTAATAACTCTGTGTGGGGGTCCATTATCAGTTTCAAGTCATGTACTTTGGCTGCCAGCCTGTTGATGTAGTTAGAGACAAGCTTTAACAAGATGGGCAGGAATAAAAGTCTTCCCAGGACAAGAAGGACTAACCTGATCAAGCTTTATATGCCATTCCTGAGGTGTGACTAAAATGGAAATATTGATCAAGGAGACAGTTTCTATAGTTTACACTTCTACATTGCTGTTCTCCACCAAAGGAAGCCAGACCAGGAATTCAAATAGGTCAGGAACCTGGAGGCAGGAGGTGATGCAAAAGCCATAGAGGAGTGCTGATTATTGGCTTGAACCTCAGGTTTTTTGCAGGTGATGATGGGTAACAAAGGTTAGGTAAGAAAAAGTCCATGTTGTAGCCAAGAGTCACCAGGTTACCTCCCTTCTTCAATTAAGCAAGGGATTAACTTTAGGAAACTATAGATAGGAGTTTCTATATACATGTGTGTATGGATGTGTGGGTGTATTTTACATAGCACAATTATATATATATATATCCATGTATATAACTGAAGAACCTGAAGCTCCAGAATTATAGCAAATATCCAATAAAGGAATTATAAAAACATGATATTGGATTCAGGGTACTTTTTTTTCTACAATTCATAAGTCTGGTCCTCAAAACATATCTGCATGTATGAGATAGAAATGTTTCCTCTCTTTAAAAATTTCTAGCTGATAATGGTAATTGATTTGTGTAGGAAGAATAATTAGAGCTTATGAAGTTTTATTTTCTCACATAACTATATTAGAAAACTAAGAGTCACTTGGTGCTCATAATTACCATAATTCAGATAATTTCTGCAACTCTGTGAAAATGTATGCCTTCATTTGGTAACAATTATTCTTCCCCAGTGACTCTCTGGCTCCAATAATGGTATTGAATTTCCAAGAAAAAAATTACATTCATAAAAATATTATGCATGATATGCATGATTATGCATGTACATACATATACACATACAACACAGTACATCTCACCTGTTGTTTTTAGTTATGTATCACAATATCATAGAATGACAATCACTTATTAAACTTTCACAGATTCCTAGATTAATAAAAACAAGTTGTGAAATGTATCTCCCCCAACCTCCACCATTAAATTGCAGAACACTGAAACAATGTCTAAAGGCCATTCCAAAAGCAACATGAATTACCATGCACACATATTAATATGCATGAGATTGATAAAGTGAGCCAGATTTGCATTCCGTACATAAAAATGTCAACCCACATTTTCATGATAAATCATGAAGAGAATAAAGGGGTGCTCAGGCATAGAAACACTGCATATATTTTCTGGGCTAACAAAACCATTTCCTCTATGTGTCTGATTCAGTTGTACCAATTTCTAAGATACCTAACTTTTTACTAGAAGGCTAATATCATAATTGTAATTTAAAATTATCATGTTGAAAAAAATGCCACATCTTTATAATTTTCATAGGCTATAGTAATTATATAAAATGTGGCTTTAATATCTTAAATTGTCATTTTCTAATAAATTGCACTTTTATAAAACTCTTACTAAAGAATCAGATATAAAAGAAAGCATTTAACTGTCATCATGAAACAGTTAAACATTAAACTGCCTGTCATACTGCAGAATGTAAGTATTCTTATTGTCTAATGAGATCCCTTCTTGTGATGGTTTGAATAAAATTGACCTCCATAGGCTCATATATTGGAATGCTTGGGCATTAGTGAGTGGCACTATGTGAGAGGGATTAGAAGTTATGGTGTCTTTGGAGGAAGTGTGTCACTGGGGGCTGGCTTTGCATTTCAAATGCTGAAGCAGGGCTCAATCTCTCTCTCCTTCGCTCCCTTCTTCTCTTTCTCCCTCTTTCTGACTCTCTCTCTCTCTCTCTCACACACACACACACACACACACACACACACACACACACCACACACCACACAAACTACTGCTGTCTTCAGATCAAGATGTACAACTCTCAGCTAAGGTGTCTGCCTGCATGCCACCATACGGCTCCCCACCCTCCCCCCACCATGAGGATAATCGACTAAACATCTGAAACTGTAAGCAAGCCTCCAGTGAAATACTTTTCATTTTTGTTAGATTTTCCATGGTTATAGTGTCTCTTCACAGTACTAGAACACTGACCAAGACATTTATATATTTTTAAAAGATAATGTACTGGTGCTTGGGTGTGTATGTGTAGACAGCTCCTGTATAACATAAACTACAGCTATTAAAAAACAAAAAACAAAAAACAAAACAGTGCCTATTCAGTGTGTGCCTATGAACCCTCATTGTTGCCACACCCTAACATTCTACAGTGACCTAAGCCCCTTGCCAAGCAGTCTCTCAATTCCGTATAGTTACTTTTTGACCTGAAGTCATATTGTTCCTCCTCACAGGTGCTCCCTAGTGTCCCTGCTTCTTACCCCTGGCATTGTTAGTTCTTGGTACAGCTACTTTCAGCCACCTTATAAGAGCAAAACCATATATACCTCATAAAAACACCATGTATCTCTGGTGTTTCACTCAGAGTGAAATCAAAATCACTTACTATCCTGGTGTCTTCTAGTCACAGGGTGTCCTAAACTTCTCCAATTGAGATCTATGTTTTGCCTGAGACATTATTCTAGAACTCCAGGAATATAATTACAAAATAGTTATGAAAGTCAAACAATCATTGATAATGGATGTCAAAGAATTTTTAAATGATTATTTGATATATATTGTACTTAACTATTAAAGTTGAAGGCAAATATAAATGTCAATACATTTGAGATGCTTTGTTTTTTTTTGCCTGAAGAATTTAATCTTGGCTGAATAATTGATGGTGCAAAATGTATTCTCTAGCAATATTCAGTATTGAATACTTTGTTTTTATTATTGTCAGTGTTGAGAATAACCATTAGCATAAGTGATTAGTATAGAATTGTGGGCCATTCCAGATGTGCAGGAAATCCTATCCTCATCCAAACCACAGCTCACTTAAAAATTCCCCATGGAATTCAAATCAATAACTGGAACATAACAATTTGAAATCAAATATTCCAACATAGTACAGCCCATAGATATACTAATTTGATACTTGTATGCAAAAATTGTCAACAAGAAAATATTAGAAATTCTCATTTTCCATAATTATCGATTTTCTATAAAAGTAGCAAACACTGTCTGCACAGTGAAACTGCAGCTCATAACCCACAAATGACTCAGATCTGAGCTGAAGTGTTCCGGGTATTCATTAATGTTGCATCCATGGTGTGGAGTGTGCAATGCAATTCTGCATGCTGTGTGTTCGGAACTAGGCCTGCAGGGAAGATGGGATACACACTTTAGCACTGCCACACACTCCATTAACTATGCATGAATTAGTCTAGGGTCATTGTGCTTTCAGTAACCTTGCATTGTTGCTAAATTATTTACAACAAACCATATTCAATATAACCCATATGTGGTCTCACCTACAATATAAGCCTGTTTCACAGGCTTATTCTTGTGCTTAATCTGGCTGCCCCTGATGCATTCATATCCACTGTCCTGGTTGCCTGTTTAAACATACAAGGGACTGCTGGACTCGCCTTTCTTTTTTATCTGAAATATTAAACCTAATACCCAGCCCACCACAACATTTTACTTTTTCTATTATTGAAAAAAACAGGTGAAACAGAAAAGGAAAGATAATTACCTTCAGTTTTAAGAATTGCTTTTGCAGAATTCTCTGTCTCCATTTTTGTCACACTCCTGTTAAGTTTTACCAATCTGAAAATTCTCAATACATTTGCATATTTAACAAATCATCAATATTTTACTTCCCATCCAAATCAATATATACTTTGAAGCCAATAGTGTTGGTAAAGCTTCTTGTCTGGAATACGTTCTTCTTCTTCTTCTTAGAATAAAATAGTGCACTTGTGTATGCTTTTTCTCTTAAACAGGTCTGCTGATTGTCTACCAGGGAATTGTTTTAGACTCTTGAGATACATCTTAGAACAAACAAACAGATATCTTCCATCAGAGAAACTTATGCTATGATTGAGATAGACAAATATTGTGAAAGAATAGAGCTTTAGAAGACAGTAAGTATTACTGAAATCAGTTAAACTGTGTAAGAAAAGTGACACGCAGGAGGCTGAGCTTATAGAGTAACTAAACAGGTTAGATTACTTTCGTACTTTGCAAATGAGATGGCTTAGTTGAATAGAAGCTTGCTGTAGTCATATGTTACAACCACAAGGGAGAATTGACTTCCACAAGTTGTCCCCTGACTTCATGTTTACTATGGCATGTGCATGCCTACACACGTGCATAATATATAGATATCATTAATTAAATATAATCTGATATTGATTTCAATTTGTCAGTCACTACAAAGATTTGTTTACTCTGTTTTAAACGTTTTGAAAAACAGGGCATTAAAGAAAAAAACACAGCAAGAATGCTCCCCAGAGAAGGTTAAAAGCAACAAAAAATAAACAACTCAGTTTGATGCAGTAGTCTTCAAAGGAAAGTGTGTAACAGAAGATTTGATTTTTCCTGTCAAGAAGTACCAAAGCAATGTCTGGATAGGAATGTTCCTGCTCAGACTGATGCTATACTGCATTTGGTTTTATGAAGACTTCTTACTTACAGTTTGGATTTGAACACAACATTGATCACATTTTGATTCCCAACATGCTTTATGTTACTTTTTTTTTTTTTTTTGCCAAGCCATGATTGACATCTGTGTAGATGAAGGAAAGAATACTTCAAACATACCAATTGGACTTATTACTCAACAGAAACATTTTCTCAATCCATTCAGAAAAAAATATTTTGTTTGTTTTGTTTCTGTAAATATGGCTGATTGACTTAAGAAAGAAATAAAATCTTTCATTATTATTCATGGCTATGCTTTATGTATTGTACACAAACCCCCACTCCATTTTCTTCTGATAATTCCAAACAATAATTATTTCCCAAGCAAGTATTTTCCACAAGTTAATGAAAAACCTAGAGAAATGATATCAAGACTCCAAGAAGCCCCACAAGCTCACCACAGAAACTCCACTGTATCACAAAATTACAAACAAATATAACCTATAAACAAGTATAAAGAAAGAAAGATTGACAGGTGGTTGTTCCTGCTGATGACAGTCTTAAGATTCATTTTCTTTCATTTGTTCTTTCTGCTGCAGGTAGAAATTAATATTGTGATTTCTACCCCCAGAGAGATGATAGAAAACAAACCAGCTGCCTCCCTCTCGTTTTCTCTCACTCTCGAATGTGGTAACTTAGAGACTGTCCTTTGATTTCTGCTCCCACCGCTGGCTAAAATGAGCAGCATAGACATGAGTACAGCTGATATTTATAAAAACTTGAATATTTATAAACAATTCCCATTAATTAGTGTATGTGTGATGTCTTTCATTTTTGAAACCTGGGGAGCAGGATGTAATATTTTATTAGGAATATTTTAAGATAACACTGTATTTTCTGTTTCTTGGCATTCTTTTAGATTTTTATTTTAAATAAGCAAAAATTAGTATTATATTCATTTATGTCACATGTCATGTAAACGAGAAGCATTGCTGAGGAATGAACATTCTAAAGCAATGCAAAGTACATGTCTTTTGGGTCTCTTTAAACTTCAATATACTAATTTACTTATCAAGATTATTGTATTTAGCTGATTATATAGACCAGGCTACCTCGAACTCAAAGGATCTGCTTGCTTGTGCCTTAAAAGTGCTGGGATTAATGCTATGTGCCACCACACCCAGCTGTGGTCTGATTTTTAAAGAAATATGTTATAAAATTATTTACATAGTATGCCATCAATACCATCTTCATTTATTACAACATTCAGTCGTGTTTCCATAAACACCCCCCCATACACACTCAAATATTCACAATTATGTTCTTACCTGAGGACAGAAGTTCGAGAAGCATTGTCATACAAAGAGAGACACCA
Source organism: Mastomys natalensis (assembly GCA_021653895.1). NCBI lineage: Eukaryota > Metazoa > Chordata > Mammalia > Rodentia > Muridae > Mastomys > Mastomys natalensis. Next base: position 801,071 of record JAJTUV010000800.1, read on the forward strand.
GTGGCTATCTCAGTTCAGGAATAGGGCATCATCTTCTTCTCCCTATCTATCATCTTGTTCTACTCAGGACCTGGGTGGATTTGATGGGATCTTTTATATTCATAAAATAAACATCCTTACAAATTTATTTTTAAAACATTCTTCAAGACAGCCAGACCTAACATTTAACATTATTACTGGGAACCCACTGGTTAAATAAACATAAGAAAATTAAGCATCAAACCATATAAACTACTTTGATAATGCTATTGATAAAGAAGAAGAAAACAAGACCTGGGTCTTCTAAAGTAATGGCAAAATCCCCACCACACCTCAGGGCATATTGTTCTGCTGTGCTGTGTAATACTTGGCTTTGGTTACACTCAGTTTGTGTAATCAAGCATAAGTGAGAACATCCACAATACCAATTCTCTTGTATGTACAAGAAATAGGGCTGATATGATAGGAAGAGGTCGTTCTAACAGAAAATGTGTCTTTCAGTTATCTCATTCCATTTGTTTTTAAATGTGTTGTCATAGATATTTTTGCCTCTGATAGTCCTGATTTATCATGCTGTTTGTGTTGTAGTTGTTGTTAATAATGATCTTCTCCTCTTCCTCGTCCTCGTCCTCCTCCTCGTCCTCGTCTCCTCCTCCTCGTCTCCTCCTCCTCCTCCTCCTCCTTTTTCTTAAGTGTTCAGCTCTCAGAATCTCCACACAGCATTAGAACCCAGCATGCCATAAGACCATCTCATAGAATTCTCAAGGGAAACTTATCAAACCTCCTGGCATACTTTCTGGACTCATGTAGTCATAAATATCAGAAAGCATCCAATAAAATGATCAATTGTGGTTCATATTTTTGTCCATAAGAGCTCCCTAGATCTATGCAAGGTCACCAAGGATCCACAAAGAAATCTTTCTTCTACAGAACCTTGAGCAAAATGTTGGAAACCTCCAGAAAATACTTAACATGTATCTTTTCACATTGATTTCTATAGGAATATCTAACCCACTGAAAGAACAATCAAAATAACACCATGGATGATTCCTGTCATGTTGTGATCATGTGCTTTAGAGATAGTGAAATATTTGTCCTATCAGTTCATCCTATTACATCTCATTGGCTACAGAGCAGCCACACCCCCTGTTCAGATAACTAGCTTTCCTGACGTGTCTGAATATTGAATGCCTCTCCCAGCACCATGCAGTCAGTCACTCTTGATTTCTCACAGGAATTCTCTGCCCATTTGTTACTCTTATTCACATTACCCCTCCTAAAATATAACTTCTAAAAGACGTCTAGAGAAATTCCAATTAGCTATCTTCTCTCGGCAATGTTTTGAGCAAGCCTTCTCAATCTTCCTCTTTTAGAGAAGCTAGCAGCTTTGCAGTATTTATAATAAAATTCATAATTGATTACTTGTCATGCATTTTCATGCCTGGTTGTCTGGTAATTACTGTTATATTTTTGAAAGACTTAAAAACTAAATTAAAACTGGAACCATGCAATTATGAAGGAGGCACAGTGTAAGGACCACAAATGGACTCTGTTGTTTACCAGGAACACGTTTCTCTTTATAAATACTCCTTACGGGCTCCATCCAAGCCGTCAACCAAAATAAAAGGAGGAAGTTAGAGGCCAGCAGAAAAATAGTATAAACATCTTCTTTTCCTCATTAAATCTGAATCATTTCATAATGAACAAATAAAACCAAGTAATTAATTCTTCTATATATGAAAGAAATGTGTATGATGATTTCAGAAAAAAAAGAGAGACAGAAAAAGATAGTGGAGAAGGAAATACAGTCAGGGCAAGTCTGAGGAAAGGGTGACTAGGAAGTAAGCGCCGGAGCCGAAAATAGAAGAAGAATCAAAGAGGAGGAAAAAGTGAAATGGATTTTAAGAATATACTCTTCAGTGTTGTTCAAACACGGTATTTACGTTATCTGTGCTTTAAAATGGAATATTATTAATAAAGGTATTCTTAAATAGAAGAGAAATTTGTTCGATATATTTATAACAAAAGTCACTTTTGCTTCAGTAGAGTTAACATTGTTCTTAGAACATGTGATGTTAGTGTTATGATTTGACTACAATTCTTGCATCCATACTGTTTTATTTTTAATTTATTTGGTAGAATTATATCAATGTTGCCATTTCTGTGTATATGAGAATTTCTTTATTTTTCTTTTCTAATATTTCTTTTGGCTTTCATGGACTTTGGGAACTTTTGTGCCCTATATGATATGCAGTATATGAGTAGTTGTTTGGAGCCAGACTTAGCAACTCTGTAATGCTAAGTTTCATTATATACAGCATGTGGTTTTAACAATTTAACATCGTTCTATTTCCTTCAATAGATATAAAGCTCCTTTCTTCTGCTGTATAGTATGTTCCTTTCATTAGACTTATTCATATTTTATTTGTATTTAACTTATGGTCATCAGTGTCTTTTTTGCATTAACACTTAATGTTTGCTTTATTCTAATAAATTTTATTTAAAATTAGTTTATTAAAATAAAGTAAAATTGAGTGTTTTTAAAATTACACTGAAACAAATTGTAAAAACCAAGCAAATCAACATGGTATTGAAAATACAATGATATGCTGCTTACAGGTTTTGCTGTTCTACTTGTTGTGGATGATGGTGTATTTTTTTTATCAGAAATTGATCACAATGATTCTCAGAATAAAGATATATTCGAATAGACCCCCAAAGGCCCCACAAAAGCAATTGGTGCTGTATAATGTTTACATCATCAGCAATCTAAAAGCATACCTTTATTTGTTGAAAAGGCAGAAATTCACTAATTAAAATGCTGTGTGTCACTGAGTGAAAAGCTGACCCAGGGAGGCCACCAAGGCAGCAGCCGCCCCCCGCTGTGTTGAGGAGCCAGAGACACAGGCGGAGAGGTGGCAGAGGCGCAGGGGCGCAACGCAGGGGTAATAGTATAAAGCCATTGAAGCATCAGGACTGATAAGCAAGAAGTACATTTAAATGAAGATTGGCAAGCATATTTTTGTATATGTTAATAGCAATCTCTAAGGTGCATTCCAGAGGACAATTTTCAAACATCTTTGCTTATATTTGACATTGAGCAGTCAGGGGATTCAGACATATGAGGAGGTACTGTCACACAAAACAGTGTCTAGTGAAGACAACAAGAAAGATAGAAAAGGATCAGAAAAAGAAGCTAAAATACTATAGGAAACCATGAGGTCTATTAGATCTTTTGTCAATGATGATCGCCATGTTATGGTGAAACATTCAACAATCTATCCTTCTCTGGAGGAACTTGAAGCTGTGCAAAATATGGTGTCTACTGTTGAATGTGCTCTTAAAAATGTCTCAGATTGCTGGACGAAACAAACAAAGGCACAAAATCTGAGGGGAGACAGAAGTAAAGAAAGATGAAGCTGTGGAAAACTATTCCAAGGATCAAGGTGGCCGGACATTGTGTGGTGTAATGAGGATTGGCTCAAAGAAGACATCACCCATAGTGCACAGCATGCACTTAGACTATCAGCCTTTGGCCAGATTTATAAAGTGCTGGAGATGGACCCTCTTCCATTTGTAAACATTTTCATAAGTATTCCTGGTCAGTTACTGATAAAGAAGGTGCTGGGTCTTCAGCTCTAAAGAGGCCATTTGAAGATGGATTAGGGGATGATAAAGATCCCAACAAGAAGATGAAACAAAACTTAAGGAAAATTCTGGATAGTAAAGCAATAGACCTTATGAATGCACTAATGAGATTAAATTAGATCAGGCCCAGGCTTCAGTATAAGCTTTTGTCACAGTCTGGCCCTGTCCATGCTCCAGTCTTCACAGTGTCTGTAGATGCGAATGGCACAACATACGATGCCTCAGGACCATCCAAGAAACAGCAAAGCTTCATGTGGCAGTGAAGGTTTTACAGGCAATGGGATACCTAACAGGTTTTGATGCAGATATTGAATGCATGAGTTCAGATGAAAAATCAGATAATGAAAGCAAAAATGATACAGTATCTTCAAACTCAAGCAATAATACTGGAAATTCTAAAACTGAGACCTCCAGTACCTTAGAGGTAAGAACTCAGGGTCCTATCCTCACAGCAAGTGGCAAAAATCCTGTGATGGAGCTCAGTGAAACAAGAAGAGGTCTCAAGTATGAACGCATCTCAGAAACTGGTGGAAGCCATGACAAGCACTTTGTAATGGAAGTAGAAGTAGATGGACAGAAATTCAGGGTACAGGTCCAAACAAGAAAGTGGCCAAGGCAAGTGCAGCACTAGCTGCCCTAGAGAAGCAATTTTCTGGACCCAATGCTGAAAATAATAAGAAAAAGAAGATCATTCCTTAGGCAAAAGGTGTTTTGAATACGGCAGTATCTGCAGCAGTCCAGGTAGTTCCAGGCAGAGGAAGAGGAACTCTGACAAGGGGAGCGTTCATGAGGGCTACAGCAGCTCCTGGATATATAGATCCAGGTTACAGAACCCCATATGGTAACAGCACAGCTGCTCCTGCATATGGTTTGCCCAAGAGAATGGTTCTGTTACCCGTTATGAAATTCCCAACATATCCTGTTCCCCACTACTCATTCTTTTAGCAAATGACAGAAGCTCATTCCTATTGGACAACAATACAGTACAATGCAGAATGTTAGAGAAAAAGCCTTTTTATCCTGCTTTCTTTGAACACATACTTACTTGATCAAAATTATTTGTAAAGAACATCTATCCTACTTTTTGATTTTAACAAATACAAATTCAGTTCTCTAAAACTTGAAAACAAACAAAAGAAACCAGTTCTCCGAAATGGTACCTCATTCCTGGAAATAACTTATACCAGCCCCTTCGCTGTAGGGAAGTCTAGCAGCTCAAAGTTGACGTTTTCAGAGAGTGTCAGATTATGTAAAGTTAAATTTGTGAAGGGTGTATAGAGTCTCAACACTGGTCACAAAAAAACTGCTTTGTTGTAAAAAAAAAAAAAAAAAAAAAAGCTAACCCTATGAGGTTGAGAATGATCAGGGACACTGGACAGTTTCTTAACAATGTTGAATTAATGACAATACAGTCAACTTTGAGTAGAATTTCTCCACAAAGAATTATTATATCTGAAAAATCAGAATACCACATATATTCTTTTACAAAATATACTTTCATCCTTGAGAATAAGCTTTATTAGTGAAGTAATAATAAATAGGCACAATGAACAACTACATTTAACATAAAATATTTTAAAATACAGAAAGTATGAAAATATTCATGAAACATCTTTTATAAAATGGAGCATGCCATATGGAAAGAGAAAGAAAATATAAATATCAGTTACAACTTTATTTCAAGAAAAACACCCAAATGGTTTCAGATTTAAAAAAAAATATAAAATCCCATAAACACATAACTGAAGAATAAAAAAAGTGTTTAATCAGTTTAATTAAGGCAAATCGAGAAACAAAAATTTGCAAGAAGGTGAACCATAAGCTAAATTTAGAAACAGAGACACTAAGAAAGAAATATGTGCCCTGGCCACTACAACACATGAATCAAGACCTTTATGCTATGGGAAATTGTTACCAGATGTGTGGGGGTGGGGTGTACAGAGGAAATAATAGACACTATAGGGAAAAAATTTCAGAAAAATCAAAAGAAACAAACTGTGCATGTGCGTGTGTAGTGTGTGAAAAGAGATGTACAATCTAATAAAACTTATAATGAATGTACATTATATAGATAATAATTGTACATTTAATAGATGTACAATCTATTAAAACTTATAATAAATACCAAGCAGTTGATGCTTGTCAATGATAACTTGAGAAGAAAGGGTAGAATGGGCAGAAAATAGGAGGTTGGAGCAGAAATCATTCATACCACATATGAATGAATTCATACCACATATATCAGAATACCACATATATTCTTTTACAAAAAATAAGTTTGATCCTTGAGAATAAGCCTTATTAGTGAAGTAATAATAAATAGGCACAATGAACAGCTACATTTAAGATAAAATAACACAAAGAAGATAACCTATTAAGAAGATCTTGACTCTATTGTCAAGGAATAATTAACATTGCGCTATGTGTTGCACTGAGCTGGTTCCTTAGGTCTCCAATTCTTGATATTCTGAGTAGTTGCCTTTCATTGAATTCTGTTTTTTAGCTAACTGTATCTATAATTACATTCTTCTATGATGGACAGTTACATATTTTTGGGGGGTGTTGTTGTTGTTGTTTGATAATTCTTGCCAGATAATGTTGTAATTTTTTGGAGGGGGTTGTTTTTTGGTTTTGTTTTTTTTTCTTTAATTGAATATTTTCTTTATTTACATTTAAAATGTTATCCACTCTTCAGATCTTCCCTCCAGAAACTCCCTATCTCATTCCCCTTCCCCTGCCTTTATGAAGGTGCTTCCCCACCCACTCACTCCTGCCTTCCTGCCCTAGCATTCCCCTACAATGGGGCATCAAACCTCCACAGGCCACTGATGTCCAACAAGGTCATCAACTGCTACATACATGCCCGGAGCCATGGATCCCTCCGTGTGTACTCTTTGGCTGGTGGTCCAGTCCCTGGGAGCTCCAGGGATTCTGGCCTTTTGACACTGTTGCTCCCCACAATGGGGCTGCAAACCCCCTCAACTCCTTCAGTCTCTTTTCCAACTCCTTCATCTGGAATCCAGAGCTCGGTCTAATGTTGGCTGTGAGCGTCTGCCTTTGTATTTGTCAGGCTCTGGCAGAGCCTCTCAGGAGACAGCCATATCAGGTTTCTGTCACCAACCACTTAGTTTTCATCATTTATATTACAATTTGATTTTTTCATACAATGTATTCTGATTGTAGTTTTCCCTCCCACAACTCTTCTTAAATCTTCCTCTCTTCCTCATTTATACAAATTATGAATATCTTTAACCAATATGGCACATATAAGTGTACTTGTCTGTTTATACCCTCCATTTGTCAGAATGGAGATCTTTTGATTTCCCTCTTGGTTATGCTTTTTAAGATTCACCTTTAATTTTCTTAAGTATGTGCATGTGTGTGTTTTGTGACTATATGCCATGTTTGTGCCTACAGAGTTGTGGCATCCAAGAGAGGGCCCTGGAGATACAAGATGTTGTGAGTAGCCTGATGTAGGTGCTAGAGCTAAACTTAGATTCTCTAAAAAGCAGGGCAAATTCTCTCAGTCACTGGGGCATCTTCACACACACACACACACACACACACACACACACACACACTGGTTCAAGGTTCAAGGAATTGAACCCAGGGTCTTATGTAAACTTTTTACCATTACATTGATTACACTGCAACCTCTCATCCTTATCTTATAATTTTTAATGTCAATTATGTTTATTTGCATCTAGCCAATGCTCTTGGAATCATCACTAGAGTGCTTGTGGTAGAGCTTTTGAAATCTCTGTAGTTACCCTTTTGCTTCCTTCTCTGTGACCTGGCCAGACAGGTGACATGGATGCAGCACATCAGTTAGACAGACACTGTAAATGTGAAACCTATATGTATTCATGTTGGGGCCCTAAAGCTCTGATGTCTCCTCACAGTTTGCTTCTTTCCTCTTGCTATACCTTCAAACACAAAATGGATATTAAAATTCTGCTTCTATTTGTATGTAGAAGTTTTTTTTTTTTTTTTAAATGAATGGAAGAATCTCCATGCGAAGATATTCATGTATACTTTTTTTTCCCAAACAGGATTAGATAGCTCTGTTGCTTACTGCAGGAGCCTGCATTAGCTTCCTTCCCTTTAGAAAGTAAATCCTCAGACTTTGAAGCTTGGACACAGGTAAAAATCACTCCAGCTGCAAATTCTTCAACAGCAGCATGTCTGTCGGCATCATCAGCCTTTGCTCTCAGGGTTTGTCCTTTCATTCTTTGGTTTTGAGTAGCCTCAGCTTTATAGGCCTATTTCATCTGTAGTGTGTACTCTTCCTAAGCACTTTTTAGCTAAATTCTTGTGGTTTTGAATAAAAGAATTCAGTGTGCACACTGAACCAGGTCTGCCTGTTAAAAAGAAGAGCAGCAGCTCCATCCTCACATCTGGGTGTGCTCTGACCCACACTCATCCTTCTACCCTCCTTTCTTTTCCATATTTTCGTTTTGTTACCTTTTGTTTTCTCTCCACAAACATTCAAACAGGGTTGACCTTTTCATTCATAGGTTAAGGATTTGCCTCTAATCACTATATACTTTCTTAAGCTTATAGTTCTTTAAAAACAATGTAATTTCCCTGTGTCTCATGAATGGGCTCAGTGTTTCAAAGTACTAAGTGCTCTTGAGGTTGGTTGCTTACAGCCATCTGTAACTCCAGGTCTATGTTATCTGGCACCTTCTTATGGCTTCCTGATGTTCCTGTACATATGTGGTACACTAAACTCACCTAGATAAATACAATAAATACGTTGATATTATAAAATGTTAACAATTTTAATAGAAGAGATAGAAAAAAATATTACCTTCTCTGGTATTTGTTTTTGGTTTTTTGAGATAGAGTTGCTAATATCCTTGATTGACCAAGTATTTGCTATGTTGCAAACTGGCCTCAAATTTGCAGTAATAGCCCTGCTCCCACCTGCAGACTTCTGTGATTAGAGTTGTATACCAATATACCCATATCAAAATTGTATATTTCAATAAAGATTATCTACAGTGTCCTTTGAAGGAAATGCTTGCTTTATTAGAATAAAGAAAGGAAGGGGGCAGTGGGAAAGGAGGAGAAAAAAAGACGATTGTCATAATCTCTCACAAATACAAGGGTACATTAGTATTTTAGAAACCACATCTTCACCATACTCTTGTTAGGTAAAACATCAATTTTTGTGTTTCCTGAAAGGTTGGGTGCTTACCACCAGATAAAGGTGCTGCTGGACCACATTAAAGGCAGTAGTTGGCTAGGACTGGCATCAATCCTGTAACTTTAGGATTTATAATTCAATTGCGTTTCCACTTACACAGTAAAAATGAAATATTTTGTTGTGCAATACTACAATTGAAAAAAGAAAAAGGTTGTATCTTTAGAATGGTTAGTTTGATGTTGGATGAATCTTAGCATCATGAGAACCAAAATGACAACAAACGTCGAGAAACATCTTCCAGCATGGGATAAGGTAGACCAACACCTGCTTGTCTAGCAGGGCCACCTCTGTTCCTCTCCTTGCTTCTCTTCAAAGATGTAAGTTCAGCCTGAGACCCATTCCAATGTTCCTGCCTGTTTCTACTCTACTCCATGTTCCTTGGGTGTGGAGTAATCCACTGAATTTGAAGGATCGCCTGTGTTTCTCACTCTTCCCACATGTTTCTGTGCCTGAGGCTTTATAGGCTTCTTCATTTCTCCATTGTACTTCACCTCTGCTGTTCTAGGAATGGCATTCCCATTTTTAGGCATTCTGACAGATATTTTTTACCTTAAGAATTCTATAATATCTGTAATGGAGGTTACAATCTTTTTGAACAACTCTGTGATTTTGTTTGTTTTAAAGTCTTGTCTATCCTCTAACTTTTCTGACTATATATTCTGGGTGTAATTTTCTACTTATTTGATAGATGTTGAAATGTCATGTTTAATCACTAGACTTCTCTTACAATTCTTTATAGGCTTTTCCTCACATAAGTCAACTCAAACATTTCAGGGATACCTGTTTTGCTAATCCTCAAATGAAAAGAGTAAACTATATGTATTCTTTACTGAGGCCAGATTAAATCACTTCATTTTGAGGAGTAACAATTACAGTTTGTTTCAATGTCAACTGTGCTCTATCTATAATTTCTGTTTCTCTCATATCAAGTCTTAAGTATTCTCTTTGAGAAGATTCAGTTAAGGTAAATTTCATGAGAAAAATATTTACATACCTACATTAACTTAATAAATGCATATCTGTACTGTATTCCATCCTTTCAAACACTAGACCACCAACCAGGCTGGATACACCAGCTGATATGAGGCCCCCAACACATATACAGCAGATGACTGTCGGGTCTGTGTTCAATCAGAGATGTGCCTCGGGAGACTAGGCCCCAGGGAGTTTAGAGGTCATGTATGGGGGGGGGTGGGCATTAGAAGGTGGAGACATCCTTGTGGAGACAGGTGTGGATTGGAGATATGGGATGTAGAACAGTCAGAGGGTGGATGGGAGAGGATAAAATCTGGAAAATAAAAAAATAAATAAACAATAGTATAAAAACATTACCATTTACATACTTACGTTAACTTAATAAATGCAAATTAGTACTGTAGTCCATCTTTTCCATGTATATTTAAATTTAGTCTACTACAAGCATTGCTTATTTTATATCTTATAAGCAATGGTAGAGAAATAATTATATATGTTTAATGATTCTTGGATATAATAATTAAACTTTATTTTGAAAAAGAATCTATTTATCTCCCATGCTTCTCTCTGAAAGCCTAAACTGCAATACAGTTTAATTAGTGCTCACAATTACTTCTAGGAAAGTCCCTTTAGACCAATGTCAATGTTTTATTTTCTCATACTTTAACATTATTTCCTTCTAAGCAAAATTATACATATTAAATCTATGGTTGACAAAAAAGAACTACTGTAATCATCACTGAGGATTAATTAAGTAATGTACAATAATAGTGTCCTTTTGAAAGAAAAACATTGAAACCTGCAAATTTTCATTTGACTATGTTAAAATATGCTTTACAGCCTTATGAGATGATTATAATGCATTCTTCAGATGATATCCCGAGTGTGTAATTATAAAATCGTTTAATGAGATTTCTGTTCATTCACCAATACTTAAAACCTAATATTTCAAAACTGTCCTGCCTCAGTGACCCTCTTCATATAATGGCCAAACATCCTTCCATGGCCTTGAGATCGGGACACTCTAACTATCTAGAACTCTGTTCATATGTGTAATATCTGGGTTTTGGGTACATTATTTTTTGCAGAATTCCCTTTTTCTTTTAAAGCACAGTAAATTCCTTAGTACACTAATATTCTTGTCATTATATTTGACCTTCTGCTACCTTTCTGTTCCCTTCCTTCTGGTTCAAGAATGATTCTTCTTTTCTGCCGTCAAGTGTCTGCTTGCTTCTGTTTTTATCAATATATTACTTTTACCTACATGCTTATCTATATATTTCTCATCTTTACTGATTTTCATCTTGTAGACTAATGAAATTATTTTTAAAAGGATAAATATGCTCTTTCTTGTTTAGGTTTTACATATTTTTAATTATAATTCTTTTTTATTGGATATTTTATTTACATCTCTTATGTTATCACATTTCCCCCGAGAAAACCCCTATCCCAACCTCCCTCCTCCTGCTTCTACAAGGGTATATCCCCACCCAACTACCCACTCCTGCCTCCCCACTCTCACATTCTCCCAGACTGGGGCATCCAGCCTTCACAGGACTAAGGACCTCCTCTACCACCAATGCCAGACAAGGCCATCCTCCCCTAAATATATGGCTGGAGCCATGGGTCTCTCCATGTGTGTTCCCAGGCTGGCTGCTTAGACCCTGGGAACTCGGTTGGTTGGTATTGTCACTATTTCTATGGTGCCAAATCGCTTCAGCTCCTTCAGTCCTCACTCTAACTTTTCCATTGGGGACCCCATAATCAGTTCAGTGATTGGCTGAGAGCCTCTGTATACTCAGGCTCTGGCAGAGCCTCTCTCAAGAGACAGCTATATCAGGCTCCTGTCAGCATGCACTTCCTGGTATCCACAACAGTGTCTGCTTATCATCTTTTCAATCTTCATTGACAACCTACAGGCTGATGTTTTAGTGTAGGGCTTGTACAAGACTATGCATAAAACAGATATGAAGGCAATAACGAACAAACCAACAAACAAACAAACAAAAAGTAATGCCTGTAGTGTTTTTCTTCAAACTTTCAACTTCCCTATCTAAGGGACTAATGAGGCTCACCTCACACTGAAACAATTCAATACAATTACTATTTGGTGAAATATATATATATTATTTTGCTATTTGGAACAAGTGTAAAACTATATTCTAAAAAATAAAAATGCAATAAAACCAATTCTTTTTTCCATTTCAGAAAGTCAATATTAACCCTCATTTCACAGGTAATTTGAAAAAAAAATAGTGACTCACTCATCTCACTTTGGACAGCTCACACATGTAGAGTTGCGTAAAGCTTTCCTTATATTCCTGATCACTTTTGCATGTGAGTTAAGCCAGATGTGTGCACCCAATAGCAGCACATCAATTGGGCTCATGCTTTACATTCTACGGTTTCAACAAGTTTTACCTTCTGGATCAACATTAATGAAATTACACACTTTCAACATATTTCTTTTAAGTTATTTTACAAACAAGACAATTCTGTTAAAACATTTAATTGACCTGGAAACATCAACAACCACTTCTATGGAGGCAATCTGTTTAAAGTATATCACAGATTCAAATCAGTACAGTGGTTCTCTTTTCTTTTCTTTCTCCATTAACCATGAGCATGAGTCTTTTATCTTATGAATAACTTTGGCAGTTTTTAGACTTACCAATCTAATTATAAATCTAGCTTTTCATTATGAAAAACAACAATATCTTGTATTTTTCTAATACTTGTCTTTTTCTTATAACTAAGTGCATTGGTCACTCGTCCCTTTCTAAATCACTCACTGTAATGCAGATGAAATGATACAGGTGTTCCTAGTATTATTTATATTTATATATATATATATATATATATATATATATATATATATATATATATTCTTTAACAGCTCTCAAGGTTAAAGAAAATTCTGGATTATAAAAACTAGACTATGGTCTATTTCAGCTCAGTTGTGAAACTCACATCCCATAAGAAATACACACACAAACACACAACACACACACACACACACACACACACACACACACACACACACATCACCTACGTAACTGCATGACTGCCTAATATCTATCTGGATTGTATAAGCAATTGAGTATATTTACAAAGGCACTATAAACTATAAACGCTGTCTACTAAATTTAAAATATTTTACATGATGGTTATTTTGTAAACCACAAAATTTGTTATCTCTTTGTCTTCCATTTGTTAGAAACTCTAAAAAGGATCAAAGTCTGTGACCTAATCCATTTTAATATAAAAAAAAATTTGCATAACTAAGACTTACATTTTATGAGGTACTATATAAAAAATAAGATAATTATTGTGCAACACCTGCTAATCTATTAGTTTGTTTACTTTTAATTTCACTCTCCAAGACAAGCATGAAGGTACAACAGAAACTTTGTTTCTGCTAATCATTGCTTCAGTTTCTCCCTCTGCTTCACTACTTCAATATTAACATTTCTTTCTTGTTCTTGGCTTTTGTTTAGATCTTTTTGTATTGAAGAAAATATGATATACACCATAGAGAATTAAGAAAATGTCACCAAAGACAAATTTAGTAATTTAATTTCACCTCACCAAAAATAAATTAATAATAAATAAATAAATAAATAAATAAATAAATAAAATAAAATAAAAGTTAAACAAAGATACCACCTAGCAGCAGTGGAGTTACTCAAAGACCCAAAGTCCTTAGTAGTTTATAGTCACAAATTGTCTTTCAGAGTTTTAAGGTTGAAAGAGGTTTCCCATATGGTCTCTTGTTGTAGTATTTGTCTTGAATTTTCAGAAATTCTATTTGTTTCCTTGCTCAGCACTGATGTGTAGTTGATGGTTTGAAGGTTTTGTCATTGTCCCACAGCATTTTTCCTTATCAGCATGTGGCAGGTTGTGACCATTTAAGGAAAAACTTCTTTGCTGGTTTATCAACCTTATTTTCATAGCTTCTTATTTCGCACTGTCAAAATGTATTACGTACATAAAAAAGTGCATTCATCCATGCCAGGCAATTGTAAATAGAATTGTATTTTAAGTGATACAGCAAACAGAATTGACCTTGGTAAGCCTCCTGAATTGTCAGGAATACGGCCAATCCTTCAATTTGAGTTTTGTTTACAGAATGTAAGTGCTAAGCTTAAAGAAAATGGACTGTTTCTAGGCAGAGAAAGTCATAGCTATTTCTTAATCATAATACCAAGTGTGCTCCCTTCAACAAATGGCAGACCAGCATTTTATTTGAATGAAATGTCTAGAATCTTTTCTTTCTTTCATTGCATACAAAGGCAATCTTAAAGGTTTATTTTCTTGATAAGAACAGTGACATCATTAAGAATCTAGCTGGATATGTAAATTCATTGTTCACCTCTAGAGGCTGCAAAAGAGCACATAAATCATGGAGCCTCAATGTCTGATGAGTTTTAAACTTTTTATTTTCATTCTTTTTTCTCTTTCTTCCTTTTGTGATCTTCTGTATACTTAAGTGAGCTATAATTGAAAATGTGAGCTCATCTCTCTCATTAGTTTATTTTTGACTATTTCATACATATATGTAATATATTTTTTGTCATAATCAGTTGTCCCACTTCTCTTCTGACTTCTTCTTAACAATTCCCTTCCCCCCTCTTTTGTTTTGTTTGTTTTTGTTCTATTATTGTATTTTATGACTGGCTGAGTTTATCCAGGGCTTCAGAAAGGCATCGGTGTGGAGATGTACTCTCATATGGATAAATGGCCAGTGGTTACCACTGAAACAAACACTTTCAGTCAAATGCAAGTGGCCTCCCAAGGAGATACTAGGTCCCCATGGGCCTCTTCCACTTTCATGACTGGAGGATCAGGAGCCAAACTTGCATAGGCCTTTGCTGGTAATAATAGTTGATTCAAATCCAGGAGAGCAGTAGGCTTGTCTTACCAAGAGGACAAAGTGTCACAGCTCTTATCTCCATCTTACACTCCTTCCACCTCACTGCTGGAATGTTCCTGAGATGTGGTGGTCCCATGCTAGTTTTAGGGGAGTGCTTAACATTCTTGGACATGAAATTAATCATGTAATAATTCATAAACCAGTAGTATCCCCCAGTGAAAGCAGTAATTGAGAGAAACCTAGAAAAGAGATACCTTGCAAAGGTAAGACCTATAAACACCCTTTGTGTTGAAGCATTCACAATAAAGAGCATAAAATATCTAATATGAAAAAGGCAGCCAGCACAGCAAGGACAAAAGAAAAGCATTAACAGTCATAAATAGGTGACCTTGATCTCAAATTTTGCAGTATTCGCTGAGGATAAGAGAGTCAGATGTCCAGCGATAGGACACCAGGCAGGGGAGTCAAAGGGATTAACAGCCTGGTATCCTCTCTACAGTGCTGCAAATGAAAGCATGAATCATTTTTACCATATTCAAAATAAGGTTCTGTCAAGCAAAATATTGACAAAATACTTCCAACACAAAGAATATTAATAAGTCTGCAAAGTATAGGGCTCTGTGAACTTAATGGTCAAAACAGACGTAGGGAATTAGAAAACAGACAAACACTACTTTATTGGCTCAGTCATTTGCATAGCTGCCATTCAACTTAAATGTTTCAGGATGAAGCTTCATATGCTCTACACACACACACACAGACACACACACACACACACACACACACACACAGCAGGATTTGTGTTTAGAAATGAGCAAAAGGTCTGCTAGCTATATCTCTTCATCATTGGGAAAAATACATTATAAAATACTCAGGTCTATGTCTAAGACTACAGCTAAAAGGGTGGGGTAAAGACCCAGGGCTGAAATTCCATCACAGGTCCATCATTATAAACAGAGAAAACAAACCTTCTTGAAAAAGACAGGGTGTGCAAGATGATACATTTTTTCTCAAATTATATAAAACATCAGATATGCATCTTAGTGATAGCATTGTCTGTACAATTTTTAATGAAAAAGAATAACTTAGATTCAAACACTTCATATAACCCTTAAAATATAGGTCTATGTCTTCAAATATGCATTTTAAATGTCAGATTTCCTGACTTTAAGATAAAGTTGGAAAATAAGATTTACTAAAGAGACCAAACATATTATCACTTCTATATAAGAATACTTAAAATATAATGTAGAATTTAGAATCGTCAGATTTCACTTTCTCCATATATTATTTCTAAGAAGTTAACCATCCCAGGCTTTCAATTTGATTTAACAATTACATAAATAAAAGGTACATATGTTGTCATTAGCTACTGTACTTCCTTCTTATTAATACATTTTCTCTCTGTCTTTGGTGTTTATTTTTTATTACTTTATGAAGACAATTTAGCTATATTTCTGGATAAGGGAAATATTTAGAACTCAGTTCTTAAATGCAAGCTATTAATGTCTAAGTTCTTACTTGAAACCATTGTAAATAATTTATCTGTTTTAACAAACTTGAGAAGTAAGTCTACATACATTTAGCCTTGGAATAGTAATGACTTAGAATCAGAAGTATATTACTGAAATATTATCTATCACAATTCTGGAAATTTGCATAGGCAAGAAAACCAATTTTCACATTACAATAATTTGTCATACAACACATAATGACAGAGTCTAAGACTAAATGATTTTTGTAGTGACTGACGATGTTTTTGGAAATGAAAAGTTTTAGTCCTTTAATATACTGAATACATAGTATAGCGATATAAATGTACCTATTTCAGAACATATGTATAAAATATATTTGTTTTAGGACTTTCTGTTTAATAAAAAGTAAAGATAATCTATTCATGTCTATAAATCAACATATACAATTCTTATCTATTAAAGTCAACTATCCAGGAAACAGTAATAAATTCAAAGCTGCTTGTGCAACTTATTTTAACTTCCAGATTACAATCTATCTCTGTGTGGAAGTCACAGAAACAAGAGCTTAAAACATTCAGTAATATCTCATTTAAAGTCAATAGCAGATTGAGAATGAATGTGTGCATGATTAGTGTTCAGCTAGCTTCCTCTACCCTGACACAGTCCAAGTACCAGAACAATGCCACTCACTTTCAGTCTTCATCCTTCCATATCAGGTTTCAACCTGTGGGTCACTATCCCTTTGGAGGTCAGAAGACCCTTTCACAGGGGTCATATATCTATTACCCTACATATTTGATATTTATGTTATGATTCATACTAGTAGCAAAATTATAGTAATGAAAATAATTTTATAGTTGGGGTTCACCACAACAAGAGAAACTATATTAAAGGATCATAGCATTAGGCAGGTTGAGAACCAGTTGTTTAAACAATCACAATCCTCTACAGCATGACCACAGGCCAGTTTGATCTAGATAACCCCTATTATGACAGTTTTCCAGGAAATTCTTGACTGCAGTGAGTTCACAAGTAAACACAAGCATCATAAACACTAACCTAGTGTTTGTAGTGAAGGTATTTTATTGTGTGTACCATCCACAGTCATTAGATTTTACATATAATGTATAAACCTAAATAATGTAGGTACCTATAATCCCATTTATTGAAGGGCTTGGAATAAAAGCAATTTTTCCAGAGAAATCTTGTATCTTGCCTTAATGTAGGGACCCTGTAACTTTTCATCCTACCCTCAGGCATGTTGAGTGTTTCCTTGTTAGCCTGAGGCTTATGTGAATCTAATAGTAAGTAGCAATTTTTCATCTAACACAAATATTGAAATAACAGAAAAAGATGGATTCATATCACTGTTTATTTGTCTGGAAAACCCTCCTACAGACCATAGTTATGAACTCAACTTAGACAACATCTGGCAACTATTGTACTATCAATACCAATGTCATTTTTATATTAGTTAATGTATTTTGTATTACATGACCAGAAAACATGATTGTTTTTAATGAATACTTGGCTAAGATATTAGTAATCCCATCTCTTTATTTTCTGTGTCCTGGATGAAGTGTTTAGATTCTCAGCCAGAGTTTGTGATTAGGTCATGATTTTCATAGAAATGTTAAATTCAATCATTCACAAAGGAAATATCATTTGAAATAGTCCCTAATATTGGTCTACTTTTCATATCCAATCCCTTGAATATAATTACTTGCTCTTCTGTTGTATTACTCAAGCCTGTGACAAGTTAAGAAAATAGGCCCTATAGTATGTCTCCCCAACACACTAAAATGTCTTAGATTTTTTTTCCAGTCTTGCATTGAAAACATTCTGAAACAATAAATTATGTAAAGCACCAGCATCTGAACTGGTTGTTTAATCCTCAATGAATGTGTATTGACAAAAGCAAGAAGGTAAATGAAACCGTCTGTTGCTGATTCAGCCACTCTTGAGTTATCTACACTACTTACCACAATACATGAAAGCTCAACAAAATGCTTTCAAATTTTCTGAATTAATTTTTTCCATTAAAAAAAATGACAACTGAAGAAGCCAGTGAAGAATGGATGGACTTCACGAATTTTTCAGTGTCAAGAAGCCTGGGTGATGCTATGTCCATCATAGCTGAGGATCTTTCACAGCTGTCCCAGGAGTTCAAGCTTCCAGTACGCACCAAGCATTTGGGATAGATAAATTATTCACAAAGCCAAATCTTACATACTGTGCTAATTTCCTAACTCTGTATAACAAATATATCACCACATATTTACCAAATTAATCCAATGTCTGTTTTATGAACATGAATTAGCTGAACATGAATTTTTCAGTGTCTCCTAAAATTACTGTTGATTACTGAGCTTAGAATACACTTTCTGCTCCTACAGAACTACTATAGTATTTTGTCATATTCTTTTCCTGAAACTGACAAACTTCACCAAGCCAGGACAGTAGACTCTTTTTCTATTCTGTTGAAACTGACTCTTTTCTGAGATGGTCTAATCCTAGGATTGGCAATCATTGCTGTTACTATATTTATTTATTTTTCACGTACATGGGAAATGGGGAGATGTCTACTTCATGTCCCACATGCACACAGAAGGAAATAATTACACAATCATGAGTAACAGAAGTGGAGAACCATCATCATCTGCTCTAGGGATTCTTGTCATACCCTTTCATTCCTCTTTCCAACCCCCTCCCACATAGTCCCTCCATCCTTCTGCTCCTCTGGATATTTTATTCCCCCTTCTAAGTGAGATTCAAGCATCTTCACATGGGCCTTCCTTCTTGTTTATCTTCTTTGAGTAAGTGGAGTTTAGTTTGGGTATTCTGTACTTTTTGTCAAATATCTGCTTATAGGTGATTACATAAAATGCATGACCTTTAGGTCTGGGATACCTAGCTCAGGATGATATTTTCTGGTTCCATCTATTTGCCTGCAAAATACATTATATCTTTGTTTCTAATAGCTGAATAGTATTCCATTGTGTAAATGAACCACAAATTTTTGTGTTCATTCTTCAGTTGAGGGGCATTTGGGTTGCTTACAAATTCTGGATATTATGAAAAAGGCTGCTATAAACATAGTAGAGCACCTGCCCTTGAGGTATGGTAGAGCAGCTCTTGGGTGTATGCCCAGGAGCAGTATAGGTGGATCTTCAGGTAGAACTGTTTCCAACTTTCTGAGAAACCACCAGATTGATTTCTAGAATGGTTGTACACTTTTGGAATCTCTTCAGCAATGGAGGAATCCATTGTTCTTAGCTTCCTCAACAGCATATGCTGTCACTTGAGATTTTTATCTTAGTAATTTTGAAGGGTATAAGATAGAATATAACTGTTGGTTTGATTTCATTTCCCTGATGATAAAGGACAAACATTTCATTAAGTGCTTCTCAGCCATTCAGGATTCTTTTCTTGAGAGTTCTCCGTTTAGCTCTTTACTCCAGTTTTTAATTGTGTTATTTGGTTTGTGGGGTCTAACTTCTTGAGTTCTTTATATACTTTGGATATTAGCCCTCTGTCAGATGTAGGGCTGGCTGGTGAATATCTTTTCCCAATCTGTAGGTGTTTCCCTAATTTCTTTGAGTTGATTTATCATTTTATAAAGCATGACTACAGATATCTTTGAATTAAATGTGTATCCAGCCACATTGCTGAAGTTGTTCATCAGGTGTAGGAGTTCTCTGGTAGAGTTTTTGGGTTTGGCTATATACACTACCAAATCATCTCCAAACAGGGATGCCTTGACTTCTTTTCCAATATGTATCCCCTTGATGACTGTTGTCTTACTGCTCTAGCAAGAACTTTGAGTACTATATTGAATAGATAGTGAGAGAGTAAGCAGTCTTGTCTTGTTCCTGTTTTAATGGGATTGCTTCAAGTTTCTCTCCATTTAATTTCGTGTTGGCTATTGGATTGATGTATTTTACTTTTACTATATTTATGTATAACACATGTATAACTGGCCAGTCTAAAGCTTTTAATATGAATGACTATTGATTTTCTGAAAGGCTTTTTCAGCATCTAATGAGATGATCGTCCACGTGTTGTTAGTTTGTTTATATAGTGGATTACAGAGATAGCTTTTCATATATTGAACCAACACAGCATCTCTAGTTGATCATGGTGAATGACATTTCCAATGTGTTCTAAGATTTGATTTGCAGACATTTTATTGAGTATTTTTGTATCAAAGTTTATAAAGAGAAATCAGTTTGAGGTCTTCTTTCTTTGTTGAATCTTTGTGTGGATTAGATAACAAGGTGACTGTGGCCTCATAAAATGAGTTTGACAGCATTCCTTCTGTTTCTATTTTGTGGAATAGTTTGGAAAGTGTTGGTATTATCTCTTCTTTGAAAGTCTGGTAGACTTTGGCACTAAAACCATTTGGCCCTGGGCTGTTTTGGCTTGGGAGATTTTGATGAATACTTCTATTTCTTTAAGAGTTATAGGGCTGTTTATTTAGTTTACCTTATTTTGATTTTACTTTAGTAAGTGGTATCTGTGTAGAAAATCATCCATTTCCTTAAGATTTTCCATTTTGTGGAGTATAGACTTTTGAGATAAGACCTAATGACTGTTTGAATTTCCTCAATTTTTGTTGTTCTGTCTCCCATTTCAGTTTCAATTCTGTTAATTTCTATACTGTTTCTATGCCTTTTAGTTAATTTGGCTGAGGGTTTGACTATCTTGTTGATTTTTCTCAAAGAACTAGCTTGGGTTTTTGTTGTTGTTGTTGTTTGTTTTTTGATTCTTTGTATTGTTTATTTGTTTCTAATTGATCTAATTCAACTCTGATTTTGACTATATCCTACCTTCTACTCCTCTTTTGTGTGCTTAGTTCTTTTTTTCTAGCACTTTCAGGTGTACTTTTAAATTGCTGGCATGAAAAATTCATAATTTCTTTATTGAGGCACTTAGTGCTATGAACTTTACTCTTAGCACTACTTTCGTTGTGTCCCATAAATTTGAGTGTATAGTGCCTTCATTTTCTAGAATGAAGAAATCTAGAAAGTTTTAATTTCTTTATTTCTTCCCTGACCCAGAGATAATTGAGAAAAATTCTTAGTATCCATGAGTGTATAGGCTTTCTCATATTTCAGTTGTTACTGAAGTCCTGCTTTAATCCATGGTGGCCTATTAAGATACAGCCATTATTTCTATTTTCTTTTATCTATTATGACTTTCTTTGTGACCAACTATATGGGTAATTTTAGAGAAATATCCATGACATGCTAAGAAGGTATATTCTTTTGTGTTTGGATGAAATATTCTAAAGATGTCTATTAGATCCGGTTGATTCATACCATCTGTTAATTTCATTATTTCTCTGTTTAGTTTTTGTTTGGATGACTTGTTCCTTTGTGTGAATGGGGTGTTGAAATCTCTCACTATTAATGTGTGGGGTTCAATGTATGATTTAAGTTTTAGCAATATTTCTTTTACAAATGTGGGTGACCATGTGTTTGAGGCATATATGTTCAGAATTGAGATATCATCTTGCCAGATTTTTACTTCATTGAGTATGAAGTGTCCTTCCCTTGATCTTTTGATTAATTTTTGTTGTAAGTTTATTATTAAATAGTAGAATAATTATTGTAGATTTCTTCTTGGGTCTGTTTGCTTGGGAAACTTTTTTCAAGCCTTTTACCCTAAGGAACCCTTTTTTGTTGTTGTTGCTGAAGTGTGTTTTTTGTATGCAGCAGAAGAATGGATTGTGTTTATGTGTTCAGTTTATGTATCCAGTGTTGAAAGCTTGTGTATTAGCCAGTGGGTTTTTTTGGTGAGTCCTTTAATGTTGAGAAATTTTAATAACTAGTGACTGCTAGGTTTTGATATTTTGATATCGGTGGTAGTCATGTGTGTGTGTGTGTGTGTGTGTGTGTGTGTCTTTTTTTTCTTTGTTTTGCTATGAGATATTTAATTTCTTGTGTTTTCTTGGATGTAGTTACCTTCCATGTGTTGGAGTTTTCCTTCTATTATCCTTTGTAGAGCTGGATTGCTGGAATGATATTGTTTACATTTGTTTTTTTCATGAAATACCTTGGTTTCTCCATCTAGGGTGATTGAGAGGTTTGCTGGGTATAGTAGTATGGGCTGACATCTGTGGTCTCTTAGATTCTATAGGACATATTGCACATGATAATGGATGTTTTGTGTTAGGAACTTTTTAGATTTGGCATTTCTTGATCAATGTATAAATTTCTTCTCTTGTTGCTTCTATGTCTGAGAGTCTTTCTTCCATCTCAGGTATTCTGTTGATTGTGCTTGCATCTGCAGTTCCTGATCTCTTTCCTACACTTTCCATCTCCAGGATTGCTTCCATTTGTGTTCTCTTTACTACTTCTATTTACATTTTTATGCCTTGAGTCATTTTATTCATTTCCTTCGTATGTTTGATTGTATTTTCTTATATTTTTAAGGTATTTATTTATGTATTCTTTGAAAATTTCTATCATCTTCTTAAGATGAAATTTAAGATTATTGTCTTGCTCTTCAGGTGTGTTAGGGTATCCAGGTCTTGAGGTAGTAGGAGAGCTGGGTTCTGATTGTGTCATATTGCATTTGCTTCTTTTGATTATCTTCTTGTGCTTGCCTTTCACCATCTGGTGTTGGTTGATCTGAGTGTCAAGATTTAGAGCAGGCTTCCCAGAAGGCAGGTGGTGCTGTGTGTCCAAGATTAGAGCAGGTCTCCTAGGAGGGAGGCAGAACTGTGGGGTAGGAGATGGCAAGCCATTCCAAGATTGCATGTTAAAGTGAGGACCAAAAGGAAGATGGGGCTCCAATAGTGTCCAATGGGACAGAGCCCTGGCTGCTAGGCTTGGTGGGATTCCAGCAGGCAGGGAGATTGTGGCAGGGGTCTTACTTGTGTTCCAGATTAGAGCAAGCCTTCTGAGAGACAGGCAGGACTGTGCAGTGGGTTGCAGTGCACCAATACTTAGGATTGCAGATGGAGATGTGGACCAGAAAGAAAATGGAGCTCTGACAGGGATAATATTTCAATTCTTAACATAATGACCTAAACACGAGGGTACCCATTTTGTAAGGAAATACTACCACAGCTTAAATCACATATTGACTCTCACACATTGACAGTGAGAGAATTCAGTAACCCACTCTCACCAATAGACACATAGACATAAATTTTTTTGCAACCTACTTTTAATAAGGCTTCAACCTCTTCTCTAGCCCACCACACAGCAGAGGTAGTGGAAGAGAAAAGTTGTTAGGATATGGGAAAGGGGACTAGTTACTCAATAGTTCTCTGGGGGCTAGCTTGATCTTCTTTGGCAGAAGTTCAGTCCCATAGCAAACACCAAAGACAACTCAGCAGCTACAGACCAGTCCTTAGGCAGGCAGACACCACACAAGAACCAATATCTGTAATTCAATCCTAAAGAAACTGCAAGACTCCCAACCTGAGGTGAGGCTTCTGACATGGCAAGTTGCCACAGGAAGCTCACAAGTAATTTTTGGAGAGTTTCTCTCAATGAAAGGATTACCACAAGTTAAGCTCAACAATGCTAGGTAAGGCAAATCAACACATGTGTGTCATTAGTGAAGAATAGCAAGGCTGAGCAAATCAAACCAATGCTCAGTGCTTGTATCCCACTGTCTATGGGATATTTATACTCCTTCATCATGGGTTCTTTCATATTTTGCTATACCAAAATATTCTTTTACCTGTGTCTACTTCAGGAAAACATCCTTTCACATGTGTCTGCTTTGGTAAAACATTCTTTCACGTTTCTGCTTTAGTAAGACATCTTTTTATCTGTGTGCTACAGCAAAATATTATTTGACATAACTAACTTTCCAAAGTAACTAGACAATTCCAATTCAGATATATCTTGCAGACAAAACTAAACTGTTAAATGCTAGAACCAACAGACATTATAAACTAGATGGACCTAACAGATATTTACAGAATATTTCAACCAAACACAAAAGAATGCATCTTCTTCTCATTATCTCATGGAACTTTTTCCAAAACTGATCTCATATTCAGACATGAATCAAGTCTCAATAGATTCAAGAAAAATGAAATAACTCCCTGAATCCTATCAGACCACCAAAGATTAAAACTGTATATCAACAGTAGAAGAATCACAAAAATATAAAAAGTTTCTCTTAAAAAAATAAGAGAAACTGGACAACTCTCTACAGAATAACAAAATGGATTAAAACAGAAAGAGAAGAAAATCAAAAGAAAGAGGCAGAGGGAGAGGAAGAATGGAAATTAGAATGAAATTAAAGACTTTCTAGAGTTTAATAAAAATGAATAACATACCCAAACTTATGGAATACAATGAAAGCAATGCTAAGATGAAACTTCTTAGCACTGAATATCTCAATAAAAGGTATCTCATACTAGCAACTTAACAACACAGTTGAAATTCTGAGACCAGAAAAGATTAACAAACTCAAGAGAAATAGGCACCAGGAAATAATAAAGCTGAGGACTAAGATCAATAAAATAGGAACAAGATAAAAATGCAAAGAATCAATGAAAAGAAAAGTTAGTTCCATGAGAACAATCACGAAGATAACCAAACCCATATCAAAACTAATGAAAAGATGGAGAGAGAATAACTAAATTAAAATAAATAAACAAACAAACAAACAGGAAAAAATGAGTGGGACATAATAAAAGACACCAAGAAAATATAGGGAAGCCATAGGACATGCTTAACAAACTTGTACTGTATGAAATTGGAAAGTCTAAAAGAAATGGATAATTTTCTCCATAGGTACCACTTAACAAAGTTAAATCAATGTCAGATAAATGACTTATAATCCTTAGTGAAATAGAAGCAGTTATTAAAAGTCCCCCAATCACAAAATCATAGGATTTAAGAGCAGAATTCTACTAGATTTTTAAAAGAGTAATTAATGCCAATACACCTCAAATTCTTCCTTTTCTGTGATAACCAGAAGCTGGAAACAACCTGCATGTCCTACAATGGAAGAATGGATACAGAAAATGTGGTTCATTTATACAATGGAATACTATTCAGCTATTAAGAATGAGGGCATCCTGAGTTTTGCAGGATGGAACTAGAAAATATCATCCTGAGTGAGATAAATCAGACCCAAAAGGAAATTCATGGTATGTACTCACTAATAAGTGGATATAAGCCAAAAAATACAGAATACCTAGGATATAATCCACAGAATTAAAGAAGTTTAACCAGTAGAAGGACCCAAGTAAGAATTCTTCCCTTCCCACTTGGGAGGGAGAAGAAAGCAATCAGGAGAGACAGACAGATCTGTGTGGGCAAGGGGAAGGGGCGAGAAGAAGAGGAACATGATGAGGTATGAGGAGGGCAGAGGAGAGAAGCCCCGAGGGCCAGCAGAATGAATGAAAATATGCAACCTAGGGGTGAGAGTTAGGGGGAACCTCTAGAATGTACCAGAGACCTGGAGAGGTGGACTCTACAACTTTCCTCTCTATACTGTTGAGCATTTCATCTAAGGTTCCCTGCAAATCATTTGTAAGACAAAGGATACATTCAATGAGACAAATGGTACTCTATAGAATGGCAAAGATTCAGACCAATTCTACACCCAACAGAGGGACAATTTTTACAATATACAAAGAACTGAAGAAACTAGATTTCAAAAAAATTCATTTTAAAAACTGAGTAGAGGTTTAAACAGAATTCTCAACAGGGAAATCTCAAATGGCTGTAACACACTTACTGAAATAAGTGTGTTACCCATCAGGGAAATATAAGTCAAAATTACTTTGAAAATTCATCTTACATCTATCATAGTAGTTAAAATTAATAGCAGAAGTAACAGTTCATGCCTATGAGGATGTGAAGCAAAAGTAACATTCTTCCATTGCTGGTGAGAGTGAAAACTTGTACAGCCAATGTGGACATCAATTTGGCCATTTCTCAGAAAATTGGAAATCAAAATGCCTTAAGACCCAGCTCTACCACTCCACTCTGGGACATATACTCAAAACTTGCTCAATTGTAATCACAGTGGCTTTATTCAAAATAACAAGAAACTGGTAACAACTTAAATGTCCCTCAACCAAAGAATGGATGCTTTTTTTTTTTTTTTTTTAAAGTGGAACATTTACACAGTGGGTGTTAAAGCAATGACATCATTAGAATTGCAGGCAAATGGACAGAACTAGAAAAAGAAAATATATCATCCTCAGTAAGATAATCTAGACCCAAAAAGACACATATAGTATGTATTCCCTTATAAATATATATTAGCCATTAAGTACATAATATAAAGCTACAATCCATAGATCCAATGGGGTTACTTAAGGGGGAGAACTATAGTGGGAAATGCATGAATCTACCTGTGAAGGTGAAATAGAATGGGTTATGTGAACAGACTAGGGGTTGGTTGGGATAGGAGGAAGAAGGATCTTTTGGTATAAGAATGGGGTACAGGTAATGAATGCAAAGAGACACTGCTGAATTTGTGAGCATTTATGGCAGCATTATGGAAACCTAGAGCAGTAAAAACTTCCTAGAGTATATGAGGGTGATCCTAATAAAAACTCCTATTAATGGAGGATATGGATTTGGAATTGTCCATTTTTTGTAGACTGCAAAGTGTCCCTGTGTTGGAATTGGATTGCATTGATTATATTGTTGGCTGAGAGGGGTCCTGTGGAGATTCCCCAAACAACCCAGCTTGATACTAAAAGAGAAAGCTATTGTTTTCAAATAAGTAGTTGGTCCCATTGCCAAGAACATCATCCACATAGCTCTTTGAACATAGAAAGTCCAGCTGGTGCCTGCATGGAGTCTTCAACCCTATGTTCTAGTCCCTTTGGTACAGGAAGTTGCTCTTCATGCTATTAAAAGAAAAACCTGGACAACAAAGCAGCCACAATACTTTTGACTTATAATCTGCCCTGTCTGCCGGATGTGCTAAGAAAATGATAATTATGACTTGTGGGTGTATCCAACCAAGGTTTGATTTAACTTGACACATATGGTATGGGGGGGGCATGCCTCATAGTGATTGGATAGTCAGGAACTAGTGACTGGATAGCACAAATACCTTGGGTGGAACCAAACAGGACTGGTGTAGAAAAACAGAAAAGAAAAGAAAGGAAGAAAGGAGGGAAGCAGGGAAAGAAAGATAGGGAATGAAGGAAAGAAAGAAAAGAAAGAAAGAGAACAAAAAATGAAAGAAAGAGAAAGAGGCAAGAAAATAATTTCTAATGATATGCTGCTGTACTCAGAGATCTCAACAGAGTGGCTTCCTATGATGGCAGATAGATGTGGATGCAGAGACACACAATCAAATACTATACAGAGAGAGAGAGAGAGTATACATTGGAGGTCTCCATTGGGACCCTATCCTCTGATCTGAAGCAACTCCATGGAAGAGTAGAAGGAAGGATTGTAAAAGTCACAAGGAATGGAGAACACAAGATCATGGTCCATTGAATCCACTAAGCAGAGCACATAAGAACTCACAGAGACTGAAATGGCAAACACAGAGCCTGTAGGGATCTGCTCCCAGTCCTGTGGTCCTGTGGTCTTCTGCTTATATGTTGTGACTGTTAGCTTTTTTTTTCCCCAGAAACCCTAACCATGGGAGCATGTCTGTCTTTGACTTGTTTCCTGGTCTTGAGATACTTTTCCTCCTGTTGTGTTGCCTTGTCCAGATTTGGTGTGAGGGCTTTGTATTATCTTATTGTACTTTGTTTTGTCATGCTTGGTTGTTGTATTTTTTCTGAAGGGAGACAGAGGGGGAGTGGATCCAGAAGAGAGGGGAGCTTAGGGAATCTGAGGAATGGAAGAATGGGAAACTGGTTATGAAGTATTGTATGGGAGATGAATCTATTTTCAAGTTAAAAAAATGGAAATGAAACTCTAAAATGTTATTATCAATAAAATGGAAGAAACAAATCAATGTCATTAAAGACTGAGGAGACATTGATGAAACACAGCTTTGTGATATTAATGGTCATAAAGAAAAGATAAAGGGAAGTAAGGCTAGAGAAAGAAGAAATGGAAGGAAGAACATGGGATAGAACAAAAAGGTAAATGAAAGAAGAATGATGACTGAAAAGGTTCTTAATTTTCAGATAAAAAGCTATAGAAGCCAGAAGCTTAAATAATCCTCCCCCTAAAAGAAAAGAAGATGTCTATGTTAAGAAAATAAAAGTTCTAACTTTGAAATGAGAACTTCTTGAATGTTAGCAAAGGAAAAGTATATATAATTTAAAGAGAAAAACAAACTTGAAAATGCTGTTCTAAAAAGGCCTTTAGAAGATAGTCGTGTTTATTTGAGTCCCTAACACATGTTTAATGTCTCAAAGCTAGAAATTATAACTGTCTCTCTTGAATAGTTAGGCTATCATACATGATGATATGAGATAGAGTTTTAAAGATGTGTTTATAGTATATGTTCTAACATGCCAGCTAAAGTGCTAAACTATTTATTCAAGCAGATGATATAAAATAAGGTGCATATGGCACAATCTTTAGACTATAACAAAACAGCAAAGTAGATCAAACTAAATATAATAATCAATTGGGCCAAAAATATAAACAAAATAAAAAGAGCAAACATAATAAAATATATCAAAAACTACATTGAATAAAAATTATATGAACATACTAGTTAAAAGACAGAGACAGAACATGTAAAATTACAACTGATGTTCTGCCATCTGCATGTTCAGCTTATTAAACAAAAATGAGCTAAGATGTCTATGGTAACTATCTCATGTAAGTTAACTTCAGAAATAAGTAAATTACCAGGTATAAAGTTGGTATAATATAAAGCATTATTTTACATAATGCTATAATTATATTTGCCAAGAAGATATTATCATTATGAATAACAAAGGTTTGCAAAATTTATGAATCACAAAAGTCACACCTAAAACAAAAAGAAATCAATGCAGCTATTATGGTTTAGAATGTCAAGATCCATATCTGGGTGATAGAATTACTGCTGTTCAGAACATGATCTAGGGTATAGAAGAATATCACCATGTGCACATGGAATGTTCCCAGTGTTAGACATTATGCTGAGCAATAAAACATTCTTCTGTACATTTTAAAGAGGTGAAAAATTACCAAATATGAGCTCTGATGAGAGCAGAAACAATCTAGATGTATAAAAAGGCCATTGGAAAAATACTTCAAACATTCAGAAATTAAAAAGCATATTTTAAAATGATTCATGTTTCTAAAATATTAGTTGTGTTCAGAGAGAAATCAATAAAATTTTATATTAAAATGACAAAGTTCCTTAAAGATTTATTACATATTAAGAAATTAAAATTAGAAATTTGATCTCCCAGTCTGCACCTCCTACTGGGGCAGATCTGCATGTCTGTCCCTCTCAAAACTCCAAGCTGGCAAGTCTCTCCAGAGATTTGCTGCAGCCAGGGCACCCAAATAACCATAGCAGCTGGGACTGCCAAGGAGACCATTGGACTCCAATAGCCCAGGCTCTGAGATCAACAATTCATAAATGGGACCTCATGCTTTGTCTTATTTCAGCTGCCAAAAGCTAGGCTTCCAGACCTGAGGATCCCTGCACCCAGCTGGCTTTGATTGATAACAAAGAATTAGCATACAACCAATGGTTGGGCAGGGAGACAGGGCAGGAATTTTAGATTGCCTGGGCAAGGAACTGAGTTGAGAGAGAGGGAAGAAGAAAATCATCATGTCAGGGAAACAGAAAGATAATTGGGTCTATGTAATGGCCAGTTCTGCTGCAAGTTTGGGGCCACTTTGTCCTGGCCTGAGTTGCTGCTTCGGTCTGCGGGTCAGGGTCTAGCAATAGAGAGAGAGGGGATGGAGAGGTGAGAGACACGGAAGAATGGAGATAGACAGAGTCTGATCAAGTCTCTCTTATTGAAAAGGAAATCCTGGGTATTTATACCCTTTACCACGTGCCTTGCCCTCATGGACAAGCAGGGGAACACAGCTGAAGGCACTATATCATGTGCCTTGCAGCATAGATACCACATACACCTTGCAGCTGGGGCCACTAAGCAGCAAAACAAGATATGGGAGAAATCAGAGTGTGCTCTGTTGTTGTGGGCTGTTGAAAACAAGTGTCTTGTCAGGGTATATGGCCTGAGATGGCAGCAAAGATGATAGCTGCTTTCTGCTAGGAGTCGGCTCCCAGCAGGGCCCCCTTTTTAATTTTTTTTTTTAAAGGGAAGGCTGGTAAAACTTATGGAAACCATGCCTGCTTTAAGTTGGAATAAAGGACCCCAGCCTCCCTTTCCATCTTTGGATACTCAACAGCCATTGGTTGAGCTCCTGTCTTAGCATGGTGAGGTCTCCCAGTTAGGGGCAAGGGTCTTCAGGTGTTCTCTTACCCATCATTGACTATCTGGTTTAGCACATAAGTTAGGGGTTAATCCTCATCAGTCTTGATGTCAGAGGTTTTAGGGCCCCCATCTTCCAGCCTGTAATAACGGACCTGTGTGGGTTTCATTTGAATAGCGTCTATCTGCTGTCGTACAAAAGCCATCAGTCTGTTGAACGGCACGAACCCAAGAGACAAGAGACTTAACAATGCCTGAATGATCGGTATAAAAGCAACACTCTTTTTTAAGGGCAACAGACAACTCCCTCTGTTGGAAGAGTTAAAGGTCTAAGCCTTGTACCCACAAATTTTGAATTAATAGAATAAATTATACCAATGAAATCCTTGAATTTGTATCAGCTTAGTAATAATTAAACAGATTTCAAACAATAGATTATGGCTGTGTAATCATTTTTAGCTCTTCCCCCCTGTTCCAATAAAACTATTACTTTGATAGAAAGACAGCCTAATATTAACGACCTCAGTCCCCAAGTCCAGGGAATTAGGGCGCCGACTCTTCATTAACTTCTTCAAGCTGAATATGGGCATTGAGATATTAGAAGAGGGGTAAGGGAAAGGGTAAATTGATAAGCCTCTGATGTCTGTCTTAACTGCATCCAGCTGGAAGTCCAGGACATCAGTCGACATGCAGGTGACAAGAAGATTCATTCACCAAGGCTGTATATTCTGTAATCTACAAATCTCAAAACAAATTTTAGTATCAAGGTAATTATTTTGTTTGATTCTCTGGAATCTAGTCTTTTGGAGGCCTACCTCTGTCATCTCTGTTCCATATAATTCTGGAAGATATAACTACTACCTTAATGATCTCTTCGGAAAACACATAGAAAAACCTTTTTTCCCAAATCTGCCTCTCCTTGAACCAGTAACCAGAAAAGCCTTTTATCCAGAGGAAACATATAACTACACAACTCAGAATCACACCCATTTTGAAAGTTGTATCATCTAATACAACTGTTTAACACTATCTTTCTGTTCAGCTCTCTGCCTAGAGCAACCTTCTATTTATCTATTTATCTATTTGGTCCCTTAACTCAGAGCAGCCTGCAATTTACTCCTCACATCTTTAAAGCCTTTTTCATCTGTTTCTGCTGACTTATTTCTTGCCCCATTTTCGTTTTTATGACCTACTGGTCTCATTGTGACAGGTTCCCGCAGTGATCACCTTTGTTTCCCTTCTGAATTTTTGGCAGACCCTTCTTCCAGTAAAGTCCCTCAGTGAGTCTCACATTCTTGCTGCCTCACATTGAGTGCTACTACCAAGCCAGCTCAGTCAGTCAACACAAGAAGCTAAGCTCCAAAAAACCAAATAAACAAATTAAATAATGGTGTACATAGCTAAACAGAATGGAGATAAGACAGAGTCTGATCAAGTCTCTCTTATTGAAAAGGAAATCCTGGGTATTTATAACCTTTACCACGTGCCTTGCCTCGTGGACAAGCAGGGGAATACAGCTGAAGGCACTATGTCATGTGCCTTGCAGTGTAGATACCACGTGCACCTTGCACCTGGGGCCGCTAAGCAACAAAACAAAATATGTGAGAAATCAGAGTGTGTACATAGCTAAACAGAAAATTCACAATATATAAATCTCGAATGGCCTAAAAGCACTTAAATTTTCAAGGTCCTTACTCATCAGGGAAATGCAAATCATAAAGACCCTGAGAGTTGCTTTATACAAATCAGAATGGCTAAGACCAAAATCTTAGCTAACAGCACATGCTGGCAAGGATGTGGAGAAAGAACAACACTCCTCCATTGGTAGTGGGATTGCCAACTGGTACAAACCACTCTGAAAATCAATCTGGTGGTTCCTCAGAAAGCTTATAATAAATTTTCCTGAAGACTCAGCTATAGCAGTCTTAGGCATATACTCAAAAGGGACCATAGGGACATGTGCTCTACTGTGTTTATAGTATCCTTATTTGTAATAGCCAGTGGCTGGAAACAACCTCAAATGAAAAATGGATACAGACAATTTAGTTCATTTACACAATGGAATACTATTCAGCTATTAAGAACGAGAACATTATGGGTTTTTGCAGGCAAATGGATAGAACTGGAAAATATCATCTCGAGTGAGTTAACCCAGATCAAAAAGGACATGCATGTTATATAGTCAATAATAAGTGAATATTAGAAAGTACAAAATACCTAGGATACAACCCATAGAACTTAAGAAGTGTAACAAACAGAAAGGCCCAAGTAAGGATGTTTCAATTCCACTTAAAAGATGGAAGAAAATAATCACAGGAGAAAGAGGGAGGGAGGAGCCTGGATTGGAGAAGGGAGGGAGAGTGGAAAAGGGGAACAGGATCAGGTATGGGGGTCTGGGGCAGGGGAGAAGCCAAAAGGGAGAACAGAACAAATGGAAATATGCACCCTTGGGAGTGGGAAGTTGGAGAACCCATTAGAAAGTACCAGACACCTAGGAAGTGAGAAGCTCTCAGGACTCAATGGGAGTGATGTTAGATGAAATGCCCAACAATGGGGAGAGGGAACTCGAAGAGTCCACCTATAGTAGATAAACAGGAACTAAAGTAGATGGATGGGGTTAACAACCCACAGTCAAAATTTCTGACTCAGAATTGTTCTTGTCTAAAAAGCACTACAAGGACAAAAAAGGAGCAGAGAATGAGTAAAAGGTAGTCCAGTGACTGGCCCAACTTGACATCCATCTCATGGCTAGGCACCAAGGCCCAACACTATTACTGATGCTATCTTGTGATTACAGACAGGAGCCTAGCATGGCTGTCCAATGAGAGGACTAACCAGCATCTCACTGAGACAGAAGCAGATACTTACACCCAACCATTGAACTGAAGTCGGGGACTACTATGGTTGAATTAGGGGAAGGATTGAAGAACCTAAAGAGGAAGGTGACCCCATAGGTAGATCAGCACTCTCAATTAACCTGGACCCCTAGAGACTCCCAGACATTGAGCCTTCAACCAGGCAGCATACAGTGGCTAATCTGAGGTCCCTGACACATATACAGCAGAGGACTGCCCTGTCTGGCTTTAGTGGGAGAAGACTCACCTAATCCTCTGTGCCCTTCCCCAGCCTTGAGCAGGCCTGAGACCATGCTTACCACAACAGATGAGGTGATAAGGACCTAGATGGAGTTACCCACCTTGGCTGCACGGAACTAAAAAGAAGAACTGCCCCAGGCTTGCTTTGAGACATCTCTGGTCATGACCTGTGACCAAGAACGGACTATCCCACCCATCTCTGCAGCTGAAACTAGAAAGGGTCTTTTGGCGGGCTTTTCCCTTTAAATTGAGAGCTAAACATTAAAGTATCAGGCTTTGATCAGAGAACTTTGTCTTGGCCTCATCTCTTCTCGCCCTCCGTCCCCCTTTTGTTCCCAGCCCCCTTTTCAGGTGAACCTAGTTGATTTGTGGCCGCAGGCGACTTCAATCCTCAAGAAACTTGAGGCCCCAGGGAGGTAGGAGTTCCTCTGGGTAGAGCATTCTCTCAGAGACAGGTAGAGAAAGAATGGGATGAGAAATTGTGGGAGGTCAGACCAGAAGTAGAGCAATGGCTGGATTGGAAAGAAAGAAAGAAAGGAAGAAAGGAAGAAAGGAAGAATAAAATGAGAAAAATCTAAGAATGAAAACAAGAAAAAATAAACAGAAAAGCTGATATAATTATGATATGAACAAAAAAATCAAGGCAACAGAGCATTAGCATATGCTGATATTAAGGTAATGTGACTACATGTAGACTAAGGTCAGACTACTTGAGAAATCTGCAAGAAAAGACATTGAAATGTAAAAAAATTTTAATAGCATTCGCCTGACACATCTGCCTACCTTCATCAGTACTGAAGATCCTAAACTATACAGGTTAGTTTCACATCTCTTACCCATCTTCCCTGCTCACTGAGTTCTCTGGGGCACACCAAACTGCCCTAAACAGCTTGTTATCCCATCAGGACCAACAGTCTCCTTCAACCTCTGTCCACCTTTATCAGAACTGCAGATCTTGACCATAAAGACCTGTGGATTCTGAACCATAAAGACCTGTGGATGCAGAACCATACAGACCTGCTGATCCAGAACCATACAGCACTAGGATACTCATCAGAGGCCTGCCACACCATGACCACTGAAGTTAATCCTCATCCCAATACTTCCTACAGAAGGAAAATGGAGGAACCAAGAATATCTTGATAGATAAAGGGTCTCAAAAGAATACAGTCAACAAAAGCCAAGGCAATATAACACCTCCATAGCTCAGTTAACCCACTACAGAAAGCCCTAGATATCCTAACACAACCAAAACACAAAAAATAAATGACATTAAGTTCAATTTTATAAAGATGATAGAGGCCTTTAAATAGTAAAGGAATAAAGATACAACCAAACAGGTGGAGGTCTTTAAAGAGGAAACAAATAAATCATTTAAAGATATACAGGAAAATACAATTAAATAGATGAAGGAAACAAAATAAATAAATAAACCTGTGCAAGACTTGAATGGGTAATTCTATAGTGATAAAGGAAACACAAACTGAGGAAATCCTGGATATGGAAAACCTAGAGAAGTGAACAGGAATAACAGATGCAAGCATCACCAACATAATGCTGGAGATTGAAGAGAGACCCTCAGGCATAGAAGATGCAATAGAAGAAATTGATATATCAGTCAAAGACAAGTTAAATATAAAAATTCCTGACAAAAACATCAAGCAAAACTGAAGTAACACAAAAATATCTTTACCTAAAAATATCTTACCTAAAAATAAAAGAAAGTAAAGAATCCCAGCTCCAAGGGCCAGAAAATATTCTCAATAAAATCATTTAAAAAGAACAAACAAACAACCTAAAGAAAAAATGCCTATAAACATGCAAGAAGCTTCTAGAACTCCAATTATTCTGGACCAAAAAGAAATTATCCCACCATATAATAATCAGAACATAAAACAGGAAAAAGAAAGAATATTAAAAGAAGCAAGTGGAAAAGGGCAGGTAACATATAAAGGCAGACCTATCAGAATTGCGCCAGATTTCTCAACAGACTCTAAAAGATAAAAGAACCTGGTCATATATCTTGCAGTCTCTAAAAATCCACACATGAGAACCTAGACTACTACATCAGACAAAACTCTAAATCACTATAGATGGAATGAACAAGATATTTCGAGACAAATCCTAATTCAAACAATATCTACCCACAAATCCAGTCCTACAAAAAATACTAGAAGGAAATTTCAACCAAAGGATGATAACTATATCCAAGAAAACATAGTAAATTAGTAATTCCATACAGGACAAACAAGGAAAGCACACACAAGCGCTCTCTCTCTCTCTCTCTCTCTCTCTCTCTCTCTCTCTCTCTCTCACACACACACACACACACACACACAACACACTAACTCCTCAAAAATCAAAATAACAGGAAATAACAATCACTGGTCATTAATATGTCTCAAAACAATAGACTCAATTCCCCAATAATAACACATATGCTAACAGAATGGACACAAAAGCAGAATCCATCAATCTGCTGCATACAAGAAACACACTTCAGCCTTACAGATAGACTTTACTTCAGAGTAAAGCACAAAATTTTTTCCAAGCAAACAGATATAAGAAGAACGCTGAAGTAGCCATTCTATAAATCTAATAAATAGACTTCCAACCAAAATTTATCAAAAGAGACAGGGAAGAACACTTTATACTCATCAAAGGAAAAATCAAGCAAGATGAGATCTTAATTCTGAACATTTACACCTCAAACATATGGTCAACCATATCTGTAAGAGAAACATTGACAAAGCTTAAATTGCACATTGAATACCATACATTGATAGTGAGAGACTTCACCTCCCCATTCTCACCAATTAAGAGGACATCCAGAAAAGAAAAAAAAGTGAACTAATGAAATTAACAAATAGCATGAATCAAATTAATATAACAGGCATCTACAAAATAAAACACAAATGGTTTTAGAGAAATCATGAATACTGGGCATATACTTAAACATAATCAAATCAATATACAGGAAGCAAATACATTTAGCAAATCAAGCTAAATGGAGAAAATCTTAAAGCAATTTCACTAAAACATAATAAAGCTTAAATTATACATTGATCCCCACACATTATTCTGAGAGACTTCTATCATTTGCCTAAGAATTTCATGAATTCATTATTTTTAGTAGCTGCGTAGTACTCTGTTTGTAAATGTATCACACTTTCTGTATCCATTCCTCTGTTGAAGGACATCTGGATTCTTTCCAGCTTCTGGGTATTATAAATAGGTTGCTACAAATATAGGGGATTATGTGTCCTGGTTATATGTTGGAACACGTTTGGAGTATATGTTCAGGAGTGGTATAGCTGGTTTCTCAGGTAGTAGTATGTCCAATTTTCTGAGGAACTGACAGACTGATTCCAGAGTGGTTGTACCAGCTTGCAATCCGACCAACAATGGAGGAGTGTTCCTCTATCTCTACATCTTCACCAGCATCTGCTGTCACCTGAGATTTTGATCTTAGCCATTCTACACCGATGTAGAATCTCAGGGATGTTTTGAATTAGAAAACATCCTCCTGAGTGAGTTAACCTAGTCACAAAAAACACATATGGTATTCACTCACTGATAAATGGATATTAGCCTAAAAGCTAGAAATAACCAGGATACAATTCATAGACCAT
The DNA here is from genome assembly GCA_021653895.1 of Mastomys natalensis. Taxonomy (NCBI): domain Eukaryota; kingdom Metazoa; phylum Chordata; class Mammalia; order Rodentia; family Muridae; genus Mastomys; species Mastomys natalensis. Next base: position 838,256 of record JAJTUV010000800.1, read on the forward strand.
ATGAAGCTCAAGAAAAAAGACCAAAGTGTGTATTCTTCAGTCCTTCTTAGAAGAGAGAACAAAATACTTATGGGAAAAATACAGAGACAAAGTGTGCAGCAGAAACTGAAGGAAATGCCATCAGAGTCAACCCAATCTGGGGGTCAATCCCATATACTGTCACCAAACCCAGACAAAATTATGGATGCCAAGAAGTGCATGCTGACAGGAGCCTGATATAGCTGTCTCCTGAGAGGCTTTGCCAGAGCTTGGCAAATACAGAGGTAGATGCTTGCAGCCAACCATTGAATTGAGCACAGGAACCCCAATGGAGTAGTTAGATAAGACTGAAGGAATTGAAGAGGTTTGCAACCTCTTAGGAAGAACAACAAAATGAAACAACCAGAGCCCCTAGAGCTCCCAGGAACTAAAGCACCAACCCAACCAAAGAGTACACATGGAGGGACCATGGCTCCAGCCACATACGTAGCAGAGGATGGCCTTGTAGGACATCAGTGGGAGGAGAGGCCCTTGGTCTTGGGAAGGCTCTAGTCCTCGGTGTAGAGGAATGCCACAGCTGGGAGGCAGGAGTGTGTGTGTATGTATGTATGTGTGTGTGTGTTTGTGTGTTGTGTGTTGTGTGGTATGTATGTGTGTGTGTTGTTGTGTGTGTGTGTCTGTGTGTCTCTGTGTGTCTGTGTGTGAGCACCCTCATAGAAGGTGGGGGTCAGAGGAGGGGATGGGAGGTTCCAAGGGGAAATCAGGAAAGGGCAAGGGTGTATAACATTTGAAATGTAAATAAGCAAAATATCTAATAAAAAAACATGAAAACTCTATTAAAAAAAAGAAAAGAAAAAATAGTGGAAGACTTCAACACCCCATTCTCACCAATTAAAAGGACATCCAGAAAAAACAAAACAGAAATAATGAAACAAGACAAAGTGCCCATTTTCTTGCTATCTATTCAGTATAGTACTTGAAGTTCTAAGGAAAGCAATAAGACAACAAAAGGAGATCAAGGAGATAGAAATTGTCAAGGAAGAAGTCAGGGTATCACAATTCGCAGGTGATGTGATAGTATAAATAAGCTACCCACAAACTTCTACCAGAGAACTCAAGTTGCAGATATGCCAGAAAGCTGGGATAATTCTGTCTCAACACCCAGTTATACAACTCCTGGAATTTACACAAAAGTTGCTCCATTATCCCACAAAGATACTTGTTCAACTACATTCCTAGTGGCTTTATATTCAATAGCCAAAACTAAAAATATCTAAATGTCCTGCAACTGAAGAATGGATAAAATGAAAAAAAAATCATACAAAGAAATAAAGAAAAATATATAGTACATCTACACAGTGGAATATGACAGAGTTATTAATTTAACAGGTTGCCAAATTCTGCACAGAGCCTTACCAACCTAAGACAGAAGTGCATTGTTTGGTAATGCATATTCCACGATAGATAAAGAAGGCATTCTTGTCAGAATGATCTAAGATGGGGTCAGTCTTGTTTATGAAATAAAAAAGCAGAAAAGTGGAGAGCCTTGGGGCTGCTTGGCAGGAATCTGACAATGGACAAGGACAAGGAAAAGGGCTGCTTGGCAGGAATAAGGAATTGGGCTGCAGGCAGGAATCTGACATTAGGCTAGAAGAAAGAAGTAATTTCAGGGAGGAATCTAAATCTTACGCTAGAACAAAGAAGTAGGCTACAGGCATGAAAATGACTTTGGGCTAGGACAGGGAAGTAGGCCCAGATATTTAGGTCATCCTGATAAGCCCTGAGAAACAGTGATCAAGGAAGTGATTACAGGAATTTGTTTATTGCCTTATTTTTTCTTTGACTATTTTGTTTATGTCTTGCTTGTTCCTGACTATTTGTATTTATTGTATTGCTAGTTCCCGAAGCTAGAACTGACCTTGATACGTGCATGGAATTTAAATGGTATAAAAGCAAAACAGAGGAGAAGGGATGGGATAGGGGATTAATGGGGTTGGGGAATGGGAAAAGGGGACAACATGTGAAATGTAAATAAATAAAATATCTAATAAACAAAACAAAGACATCATGAATCTTGCAGGCAAATGGATCAAACTTGAGATTATCATCCTGAGTGAGGTAACTCAGTCCCAAAAAGACATTCTTGGTATGGACTCACTTATCACTATATATTAGCCATAAAATGCATACACCAAGTTATACTCCACAAACTCAAAGAAGCTAACCATGAAAGAAAGCCCAAGATTGTATCTCATTTTGAAGTGGAATGAAATACTCATAAGAGGCAGATGGAGGGAGGGAACTGAGCAGGAGGTTGCCAGGGAGGAGGAATATGGGGTTTAGGGCCAGGTAAGAGGTCAGGAGTGATGGCTAGATGGCCATAAAAAGTAATAGATATTTGCAGCTGACTAGGGCAAGAAGATGGCAGGCATCTACTGAACAAGACAGAGACATGGGACAAGGGAGGCACCCAAGAATCAAAGATGACCTTAGTTGTGACTCACTACACTGGGAATATGCAACCTGATGAGGCTGCCACTTGTAGCCAGGCAGGAACCCCAGTGGAGCTACAGAAGCACCAACCCACCCACAAATTTTTAAAAACAAGATTTATCCTATCTAATAGAAATGTAGGCATGGGTGATGGAGCAGAAACTAAGGGAATGGCCAACCAATAACGCAGCCCAACTTAAGACCAGGGCAAGCATCAATCCCTAACACTACTAATGATACTCTTTTTCTGCTTCCAGACGGAACTAGATGTCCTCTGAGTGGTTCTGCCCAAGAGTTGACTCAGACAGATACAAACACCCAAAACAATGGAAAGATCTTGGGGACTATTATTGAAGAATAGGAAGAATGATTGCAGGCTCCAAATCGGATAGGAACTCCACAGGAAGACCAACAAAGTAAAAAAAACCTGGAACCTTGTGACTCTCAGAGCCCTCTTCCACTGAACAACCAAACAAAGCACATAACAAGCCGGACCTATGCATCCCCACACATATGTAGCAGATGTGCATTTCAGTCTTCATGTGAGTCACAGATAACTGGAATGGGGCCTGAATTAAAAGCTGTTGCTATCCTTGTCAAGTGTCCTAGCTGGGCTACTTTGTTGGCTTCAATAGGAAATGAAGCACCTGACCATGCAGAGACTCAAAGTCCCAGGGTGTGGGGGTTGGAGAGGGAAACACAGGGCAAGGAAGAAGAAAGGAAAAAAAAGGAAAAAGAAAAAGAGTCAAAGGAGTAAGGAGTTCAATTACAAGGACAAGCCTCACATGCCAAAAACCTCAATTTCCATGGAGTTATGTGAATAACAACAGCTGAAGTAACTTCACAGCTATCCAGTACCCCTGGAAGGAGCACAAAAATATTCAGAGAACAATTTTGTGTGAGAAGAACCTGAGGCTATTTTCTTGGAGCTTTCTCACAAGCATTCAGGATTCTGACACAACTCCATTCTTGAGCTGTGTTCTGATAAGCATGGATAACTGTTTCTATTTTTAGAACTTGCATGACTTAACATGGAGTAAGTATCCTCAGTTTACTTTACGTTGTTCAAGAGGAACAAACATATTCTGTCAGCATTGGAAAGTGATTTTTATACAAGCTTATGATTTCTGATTGAGAAATAATGTTTGAAGACTAAGTATTTTTCTTAATTTTTTAGTTAAGCGCTTGTACTAAGAGAGGAAGTAGAATGATACTCTCTCTCTCTCTCTCTCTCTTTTTCTCTAACTAATATCAACTTATTAGTGAGAATATATAATGCATACCCTTTTGGGTCTGAGTTACTTCCCTCAGGATGATATTTTCTAACTCCATCCATTTGAATGCAAAACTCAGGATGTCCTCCTTCTTAAAAGCTGAGTTATTTCCATTGTGGTAATGAAGCACAATTTCTGGATCCTTTCTTCTCTCGTGGGACATCTGGGTTGTTTCCAGCTTCTGGCTATCACAAATAAGTCCGCTCTGAACATAGTGGAACACTGACCCCTGTGGCATGGTAGAGCATCTTCGGTGCATCTTTCTAGGTTACACAAACAGTACTTAAAGAGAAAAGTGTAGTGTAAAAGTAATTTCTAACCAGTGACATAAATTAGGAGAACACTCACTAGCTTGGCTGAAGTAGATCTGTCCTCAGGAAAGAGAAGAGAAGAAGAGCAGATAGTCCTGTAGGGAAGTGTACTCTTGCCTCTGCTGTTTCATTTCAATGTGGCAAATGCTCACTATTGTACATGAGCAACTTCCCTGTTGCCTTACAATACCATTGTGACTTAGATCCAGTTCTTTAAAGGAAACATTTTTACTGACTTTCACCCAGGACACTCATAGTTTAATATTTTATCCTGCCATAATTATTTCTTCATGTGATGCTATGTTTAATTCCCTTTTGTTCTTGAAGAGATGTTTTCAGGACATAAAAATAGTTTTCTAATTTAAATAAATATCCTCTATCACTTTTCTTTCTACAGGTTCCATAGTGAGTATTCAGTAATGATCCTTCATATATTTGTTAATATTTGGGTGGTTTTCTTTGATATTTTGTTTACAGTTTGGCCTTTTAGGTTTAAGAGTTCTTTGTATCATCCATATATTTCATTACACTTAAGATAATCCTATATTTTTTTTTGCCTTTGGATGAATTGGGAAATTTTTTTTGCTATTCTTACTTATGTATTTCTTTTCCTCACAATTTTAATTTTTAAATTATTCTCAGGAGTGAACCTACATGCAGATGATTGTAGATTCATCTTTATTTGATAATTTCATATAAGTACAGAAATCCACTGCCTATTCACCTGAATGAATCCCAAGATATCCCCAGACTCCTCCATAAGTTGTACATGTTTTCTCCTACTCTTGACTTCAAATACAAATATGTAAAATATTGAGTTTTTTGACTTAATATTGTAGAGATAACAATTAATTACACTGTCGTCATGAGTCAATGGCTATGCCATGGCTGGAGGACAGCATTTTTCTACATGCCCTGATGTCTTTAAGTAATCTGTTTTAAAATTCATACCTTAGTGTTCACAAAACCTCACTGTTTCACATTAAGTTTATTAATATACAATTTCAATATTTAAAGGATTTTTATTTCTGAGTATATGCTACCTTTTTATACATTAAACATAATTTTATATCATTGAACAATTACTAATTTTTTACCTCATAGTAGGAACATGTTTTTTTTTTTCCTGAGAATTACTTACATAACTGTGAGTCAAGAAATATTTTAACATGTAAAAAAACCTCCCAGCTGTCTTTTCATTTTCATCCTTTAAAACATTATTTTTAGAATAATTCTTTTTAAAAAGAGTCTGTCTCTGAAATGTTTCTGTTTAATAAACAACATTACCATCAGGAAGAAATGCACACATCTTTGCATCTGAAATGCTATGAGAGCACAATATTTGATAATATTGTGAATTAAAATGCTGTGTGAATTATTTCTCTACCTTATGGGTGGTTTTCTATAATAATACTTTGTTGTTTTAATGTTATACACAAGTTTTCAGATATTCAACAAAATATCAGAAGCTTTCCTTTATTATGCTCAATCTGTATGTGTGTGTGTGTGTGTGTGTGTGTCTTCATGCATGAATATGTGTGCTCATGGATGTAGGATTCGAATGTATTCTCCTAGAATACAAGATTTCTGAGCCATGAGCTATAATTTCACCTTTAGATGACTAACTCTACATTCTGAGCAGGTGTGCACATGGGTTCCTTCCTATTTACATCACAATGACAAGAACAGAGCTATTCTTATGTATTCTAAGATGTTTCTGCATAATTGTTAGCCTATAGATAGCAAGATGTAAAATCAGTTAGTGTGAGATGTTCTTGTTCATAAAATTCAAGTAAACTGGCATGTTATGAAAGGCTCTTGGAGGACTATTAAGCAAAACACACACACACAGACACACACACACAAAACACACAGTTATTTTCAGAGTAATGGGTTATGCCCAGCGATTAGAAGACAATAAATAAAAACTCTGTGAAAGAGATGGCTTATGAAGTGGTTTCCTTTGGTCTTGGTTCAATGTTATTTCTGGATAGAGAGGGGGCACTGTGTTATGTTTCTTATTTAAGAGATTGTTTCTGAGACACATACAATGCTTAGAGCAGACAGCTGATACTGTAGAAACTATCTTCATAAAGCTATACCTATCGGCTCACTGTCATACACTTTGGTAATGTATTAGAATTCCAGTATATCAGTGGTATCTTCGCAGATTCCTATCACTGGATTTCATGCTCTTTACTTCTTGCTGTCTTCCTAGGTCTCTGGAGCAGATTCTAAATGTGAGAGGCAGTAGAGAGCTAATAATACAAGCACCTTGCTTGATCTTGGCAATATTAAGTGATGGATAATTGTAAAATATTTATTTGGGTTCCTAGTTCTATCACCATTACTTATTTCAGTGCTGTACATCTATAGATCATCTAACTATATACAAAGCATGATGTGGAGAGAGTACTCATTCGTCTTTTGTTTTGATTTTTGATTTTCTTTTGTTTTTGTTTGTTTCTGTCTTTTGTTTGGTTTTTCAAAGTGCAGCTTCTATTTATCATGATTTTCCTAGAACTGACTACATGCTGTGCATGAAAGAAAGGGTGTAAAAAGATGGAAGTCTGGATGGGGGAAGCAAAGGATTTTGTTCTGCATTAACCACCTCCCTGCTTTCCACTGCCATAATTCAAGAAAAATCAGGATATTGTGCTCCTGCACCCATGCTAATTCCTAATCCTTTATTATACACAACATGTTACAGTTATGTTTGTGTTCCAAGTACCCACATAGTTAATTTTGTGATAAATATGGTAGACTGACAGTCTTCCAAATTTAACTCAAGGGAAGAAAACAAGTTGTTTATTCTGTATTAGAGTTGCCATTACAGACTGTAGATTACAGTAATGATTAGACAATAATTTTGTAATCATAAGGTTCAGAGTTATTTTTAACCACTCTTCTCTGTACTTTTCATAGCCTTTATGTGTATCAGCAACAATCATCGATACAGTGAATGATATAATGGAGAAGTTACTACCAATGATTAGAGTGCCTGTAATTTATTTTCAAGTTACTTTGAGTTAAAATTAAATTTTGTTTTTGAGGTCCATATATGTTCAAGTGTGTATGCAAATAAATAATACATATGAAACTTAATCATGGTAAATTTACAAATCATATCTTACAATCTTTTCCCTTTGGAACTGAAGGCATCTAAGATATAATAATAATCTTACAGGGACTTTTTTCTTGTATTTCTTGTCTACGTTTCCGTGGAACTTATTAAACTCATAGCCCAAGGATATTGATCTATACTTTTACTACCACCAGACTCTAAAGATGCATCTTAACTAAGTGAGATTATTTGGTCATACGCACACAATAATTTAAAGAATGCCAGTGTAGAGACAAAAAGATTTTTCTTTACTTTCTTTCTTTCTTTCTTTCTTTTTCTTTCTTTCTTTCTTTCTTTCTTTCTTCCTTCCTTCCTTCCTTCCTTCCTTCCTTCCTTCCTTCCTTCCTTCCTCCCTCTCTCTCTCTCTCTCTCTCTCTCTCCTTCCTTCCTTCCTTCCTTCCTTCCTTCCTTCCTTCCTTCCTTCCTTTCTTTCTTTCTTTCTTTCTTTCTTTCTCTTCATTAAAACTTTATTCCAGTTCCTTTATAGGTTCATAATCCTCTCCTCACCCATTCCTTCTTGTTTTAGTTTCTCTGTGTGTAGAAGTATAAGGTATAAGTGTGCATGTTCTAGTGTGGTGTTGTTTTTAATTCTCTAATAAATGATTTTGTCTATGTTCTTTCTCTGAGAATACATGAGTATATATTTGGTTTTTCTGTTTTTAAATGTTCGTGTGTATCTCTATTCCTCTGTCTCTGTCTCTCTCTCTGTCTCTCTCTCTGTCTCTCTCTGTCTCTGTCTCTGTGTGTGTGTGTGTGTTTGTGTGTGTGTTAATTGAATGTGTGTATGTTGCTCTCTATCACTTCCTGTTAGTTTGTATGATGACTCTCTGAATGTCGGTCAGTTTTTCTGTCTCTATCACCTTTTCTCTGTCTTCTCTCTCTATTTCCTTTCCTTTTGATTTTTGCTGGGTGTAGGTATGATTGTCCTCTTGAGTGAACTTTTATCCCCTAGTGTACTACTTAAGTACTCTATGGGACAATACCTTGATGTCTTAAATATGAATCAGCAAGAAAGTACAATTAATGATAACACCAATTAGAGCATATTATCATTTTAGTTATTCCTGGAGGTTGCTAACTCTTTCTTTCTTTTCATTTATTATTTAGGTTTTGCATTCCAGATTTCATTGACTGCCCCACCCCATCCACCCTCAGACTTCTCCACATCCCATAGCTCTTTTTGGCCCCTCTGTCTCCAATGAGGATGTCCCCACCACACATTCCCCACCCCACCTGACCTCGAAACTCACTGGGATCTCCAGGCTCTTGAGGGTTAGTTTTATCATCACTAATTGAACACAGATGCAGCAGTCCTCTGCTGTATATGTGTTGGGGGCCTCATATCAGCTGGTCTATGCAGTGGCTTTGGTGGTCCAGTGTTTGAGAGATCTCAGATGTCCAGATTCATTGAGACTGCAGGTCCTCCTACAGGGTCATCCCTCTCCTCAGCTTCTTTCAGCCTATCCCTAATTCAACCACAGGGGTCAGCAGCTTCTAACTATTTCAAAAGAATGTTCTATTTATATGACTATTTCAAATGGATCCATTACTCGGTGTGCAATAATTATGTTGTGGAATGTCTTTCCAGTATCTGGCCTATTTTCCAGGTTAGAAACACCTTTGTCCTTTCCACAGACTGTCTAACTCTGAATGAAAACCAATGGTTGTGTGTACTCCTAGGTACCTTCAAAGACTCTCTGTTTTTGTCTATTTTTCTCATGTTGCTGAAGTAACCATAGCTTTCAAATGTTCTCTATCAAATCATCATAATCACTGTGAGTAAGTGACTCTGTGGGTACTAGGTTGTGTGCTCATGCCAAATCCACCTTCAATATGCCACTGACAGACTGGAGAGACCTATGTGAGTAATTTTATAAAAATGCTGTCTTTGTTACTCTTGATGGCAAAATACAATTTCTTATTCTACTGTGCAATAGACCAAGGTTTCCTCAGAGAGGAAAGGCAAGTACCCAAGGGTTTTCCTCTGAAATCAGTCCTGATGACTCAAACCTGTGGTCAGAACACATGCCATTAATACTGGTCCTAATAATTTCCCTGCTAGAGAGCTGGAAATTGTAAGAAAAGAAACCACTAGATGCTTCAAGATTCTACTGTCAGATTATTTATGATGATTGGTTCTTTTTGGCTCCCAGTACATTGAAGAATACCAACTGTGGTTCTGTCCTGGACAAAGGGAAGCTCCAAGAGTACTCCAAGGTAAGTCACAGGAAAAGCTAAGGAAGGACTAGCTGGGTTCAGTGGTCTAAGTATGAAGTCTCAATGTTTTCATTATTTAGTCTTAAATATAAGTACACACTAAAGCAAAATAACTAATTCATTGTATTCATAATTAATAATTTTAATAGAGCCCTCTGGCACATGATAATATGTCATTATGAAAGAGTCATAGGTCTGACAAAAATGAAATAACTGAAATTCTGTGTTTTCTATTTGAGAAACATAATTTTCCTAAAAAGAGAGAAAACAAAACTCTGAATATATGTTTATAAAGAAATAACTGAAAAACAATCATTTCCTCATTACAGGAAATCCTACTAGCAGGAGAAATTTTCAGTGATTCCCAACACCCACGTCATAGCTAATAGCCATCCATAACTCTAGTTTCAGGAGATCAAATTCCTTGGTCTGAGCCTCATGTATTAGGCTCTCAGTTGTACAAAGATATACATCGGAGCAAAACAGTAAAAAACAGAAATAAGTCTAAAATTAAAAACGAAAATAAGTTCAAAGAACAGTTCACTATCCTTAAGGAAACTTCAGTCACGACCCTTTTTTCTTTTGTAGTGTTTGAAGATTTTTCATAAGCAGTAAGAAATCTGGCAACTTTAAAAACTATGCTGTTCATTGCAACTATGTTGATTCTGTTTCATAATGAAAATTGTAAATGTATACATATCTCTGAGTCCATGTGAAATACTCAGTTCACATCTCCCTATGACCAGTAATTCCCCCACTGAATGAGAGATCATTATCAGATTATTGGAGACTTCTTGACTGGTTCACTTACTATTCCTTCTACTGAGTTTTTTTTTTTTTATTTCTCACTAATTAAATTATTGCCAAATAAATAATAGTAGTGAAATGATCAGAAGCATTTGGATAAGATGTAAAATTGTGAGATCATCAAGAGTGTTTGCAAAGTTGATCTTTTAAAAGCTAACAGAAACATGCGGTTATAATGCATAAAGTGACCTTTAGACAAGTAACAGTAACAATGTCTTTTGGAGATGAGAGCATACTGTTATTCAAAATTTTCTCATATATCTTGAAAAGACTCTGTGGGAATATTCTTGATTATTTGAAGGAATCCAAAACTGGTATACTTTTGTTTTTCCTCAATATTTATTTTCAGGGTTTTAATAACCTAGACCCTCAACCCACATATTGGACTTTATTTTCATGCAACAGAGTATTGCTATTGAGTACAGGCAACTAAGGGATTCTCAACCCTTGCTATTTCAATCAAATGAGTGCTGAAAATAAAGGAATGCGCCAAAATTATCTGGTGTTTTCACTTTTTATAAGGTGGACACAATATCAGTACTCGGTCAGTGAAAAGACAAATGTGGACATTCTAAAATAAATTTATGGAGTCAAATGTGTCAACTTGATAATATTTTAAGGTTTGGAAGAGCTTTGTTTATCATGATGCTTCAGAAATCCCAAGAACTTAAAGCTCTTGTTAGTTTCTCAGCATGGTTTGAATGTGTATTTCAACCCACAATCCATAAGCTAGTATGTATACTTCATGTCTAGATTTTTTTTATATTGATCACTAGGAAGGATCTGGAGTCCTTTCATCTCCATAGTGCTTTGAATTATGTGCTTTCTCTCATTGAAGCACTGACATTCTATCTGTGTCAGAAACAAAGACAAATCAAGACTTTAATCATATTGGTGATTCATCAGAAATGGAAAAAGTCAAGTTTCATACTTCCTGAAAACCATATTCATCACACAGCACATACTCTCTGACATTTCATTAGAGAAGAAATAACTTAAAACAGGGGAGAGCACATTAAGCACATGGATTTACTTTTAATTTTGTACTTGTAATTCTGGCCCAGAGTCACTGTTTGTTGGAACAGTCTAAAAAATGGTGTTGTGGGAAAGGCATTTTTCTTACTGCTCGTGAGTAATTTTTCACACACACACACACACACACACACACACACACACACACACACAAAAGAAAAATGTCTTGTGACCACAGTTTCCTTAAAGAGACTGAATTGTTCTTTAAGGAATTGTGCTTGCATGCCCTCCCAAGGTATAGCAGGTAGGAGAGAGTTTACTTCATCTGTTGTTGTTCATATGGCTCTATAGAGAAACATGACTTGTCTATCCAGCTTTGTAATTGTACACATTCCTCTGGTGACTCTTCTTAACCTTCAGATTATAAATTATCTGATGTGTTGAGAAAAGGTGTCCATTGCATACAATTTCATCCTGCCTTATTATTTGTCTACATTCTCCCAGATCCATGTCTCCAACTAGAGTACTAAGAAACTGATGTGTCCAGAAGGGCTCGTGTATTTTCTAGAGCGTAAAGCATCAACCTGACCATTGTCAAGGACAACAGCAATGGGAGGAAGCAGAGGCCATTCCAATTCACTGATTCCAAAAAACCGTATCCTCATACTGTGAATGGAAATGGACTCTGTATAAATGTGGCTGTCATCATGAGAATAAAATATTGGACAGAGAAGTGCTTGACATGGCTAATAGAATTACTTATAGAGTTTATTCTCCCAACCTTATGAAGATATATATGCAGTGGGAATTATTTAAATTGATTGATATAAAGCTAGACAAGTAGACTAAATTTTCTTATGATGTAAATATCTTATTGATATCAAGAATATAATAGGCAGGTCTTAATACTGTCAGAGTAGAACACAGCAAATCTGCCAAACAAAGTGCTGTGGTAGATAAATAAAGTGATAAATTGGAAATTATCTCCTAGGTTTTAGAGTTTTCAGCTTATACATCCTTCCATTATCATACTTTCCTTTTAAGTCTCCTAATGCTTAGGGCATACAGTCTACATTGTCCAGAAGAAGAATGAGACACACAACACAGCAGTTCATGCGAAATCCTTTTGGAAGGATTGCTCACACTCATTATTACTAGATTCAATTTCATATGCTTATTTCTTCTTATAGGTCACGAGTGTCCGCATGATATTATACTGACCAACCTTCAAAATAACTTAAGTAAGTTGAACTCAAGAATGATCCCTGCCTTTCCGGCCCTACCTGGGCTGCTTGTGAACGACATATACTTGGATGCACAAGGGCAATTCATCCTAAAGCCCACCATAACGTACTCAGCTACAAGCCAGCAGCAAAGTGAGTCTTCTACCTTCCTTCAAATACCATCTCAGTTCCCACCTCATTTTGGCATAAAATATCAATGCATCTTCCTTTGTAGACCAGGCTGATCATAAACTCACACAGATCTTCTTGGCTCTGCATCCAAGTTCTGGAAACAAGGCATGTGCCTTCATGCTTTTCTCTTAAGCAAGTTTTAAAATATATCACAATACAACCATAGGGTAGACCTGGACACTATGATCTTAGATTTGAGTTCACAGTTCAGTGGGGAGGAAGCCAAGGGCTGTAATAGAAGTGCAGCCAGGCAAGGTGTATTGTGAAGTGCAGATACTGCTGTTAATTGATAGTTGCCCATGACTATTTAGTTAGAAAGTCACAGAGGTGGACTAAAGTTTGGTACTATATTATTGCTCGAATCTATTACCTATATGCATAGCTTTCAAAGCAAATACAAGAATTTATGTTTTTTTTTTTTTACCAGAAGTTATGGGCCATATTACAACTAGATATCCAGTGCCTTATGTAGCAATGTCATTATTATAAGTGTTCTAATACTGATTAATTATTTTCTGTATATTTGTGGTGATGCAAAAGGCATGCAGGCGACAAAATGTGAAGGGCATGGAAGGGCTAAGTGGGCTCCATTACAAATCATGATTTCCCTTCTTTATTAGATTCAGAGAAACTGCAAAAATATGGGTCTGTATCCAGAAGGCATCTTTAAAACATCCACACCACCACCAGGAAATAACGAAGTAGTGTGTAAATTAGTTGGTAATAACCAACTAGTTTCACCCATTGTTCACTTCAACAGAATGGTGCCGTTTACAATACTTGTAAGTTCCATTTTTGGTTTCTAGAGCTGTCCTATTTCACATAATTTCTGGGAATCTTTGTTCTAAGTCAGTTATTTCATCAAACTGATGAATGTATAGATAACCTATTCGTGAGGGTAATATCCTTCAAAATAGAAATAAATACTACTGAAGTTTGAGTGTTCTAATTCATAGAAAAATGAAAAGAAAGAAAAGAATCTGTATTCCCATAACTTGCACTGATTTCAGCAAAGACCTAAGCTCACCATCACGTTGAACGAAATGGATCTATATAAGTGCCCCCTGATTCTCCAACTATCAATTCTGTCAGCTGTTTTATGATTCCATATTAGCCTAGAGTCTACCTTAATAACATTGCCTCTGAGATTACTCAATCTTATAATTAAAAATATCTATACACCTTTATTTGATATTATCAATGATTTAGATATACATGTTGTTCTTTGCTATTAATTGATCTTTTTATCCTAGCGGACTATATATAATTACCACCTAATAAGGTTTAGTCTATTTTTCAATACTGTACTAGATTTCCACTTAGTGCATAATAATCATTTATGTTCAGCATCTATTTTAGCAATAAGCCTTTGTCAGGAATTTATACTGCATGTGAACCAGTTTATCATGTTAGACACATGAGAATTACTGCCCATTCCTCAGGTATTTTTGAGCTGGAATTATCTGTCATCAGTGACTGTAATCATGTAATCAATTGCAAAGAATAAAAATATGGAGTAAATCTGTGTGTGGTCATCACTTTTACAGACTAAAATCATGGGAAAATCATTAAAATATGCTTGGGTCTTTAAATGTGACAGTATCTTTAGATAATGATAGTTGAAAATAAGAAGTCACAGAAGAAGGGAAAAAAAAAGTCTCAGACGTATAGTGAAAAAAGAAAGCTTTCTTTAAAACACAAATGTTAGGATTAATAATAGAGGCCAGGGCAGACAGAAATTAAAAACTGATTAGATCTTTGAAAGAGAAATAGCCCTATAGTCACTTAGATTGGCCTGCTTGAGAAAGATATTCATAGAAGAAAAGGAAAAGTAATAGAGGATCATTCACCAAATGCTTTGGGGAACAGAAGTGTGGTTTAGTCCTGAGGATTATTTGATTCCAAGAAAACCTTGATGTTTCAAATTGGGAATAATGGATTAGGAAGAAAATATATTTGGTAGCTAAAAAAGAAAAAAGTTCAATGTCTTCTCAATTCCTTTTAGTTGCTATACATCCATAATTGCCAAGGTTCTGATTTACCTTAACAGAAATATTATACTTCTGCTATTTAGACCTGTAATAATAGATGCTTGTCCTTATCCCACAAAGGATATGTTACCCATAATTGTGGAAAAGGGACAAGACGCAGATCAAATTTTCAGATTCTTATTGGAAAACTCACACTGGTCCCCAAGGTATAGGATTAACATTCAACTGCAGATTCTCTGGCATGAAGAATCCCTGCTTATTGTAGGTTCGGTTTTAAAGGTAAGAAAGGTGTTTGCATCACCAACATTTACCATCCCTAGAAAGATGCATATGTGCTTTCAGACCTTGAGATTACCTGATGATGACAGTTTCTTTGAACTTTGGACACATGATCTACTTTTAAGAGGCTTGGTAGGTAAAAGTCTGACAAGTTCAATGATTCATCACAAAGACACAGGTGAACACCCTCTGTTGGAAGTAAACTTTCTCATATGTCAGATGGGCTTTGTTTTGGCATTACTAATGTTCCCACTGATGTCACCTCTATAACTATACCATGTGAATGCATATCAGAAGAAGTAATAATGGTGGTAAAAGTGTGTTTTACAAAATACATGTCTTAAATCACACACAAAAATATTTCCCATAAATAACCAAAACAACACAAAATAGGCTCACGACAGACTTATAATAGGTTATGAGAGACATGAATGTTACCATCTGTCCAGTAGTTCCATGAAACTTTTTCCTTCTCTTTCAAAAAGTATACCAGCACTTTCATTTTTGCCAGATATTGCCATCCTAAACCACATGTAAAATAATCAAAAATTAGCACAACCTACTTCTAAATAATCTAAAACTTAATCTAAAACTTAGCAGTGAGCTACAGTAACTCTGGAGCAAATATCATTGTTTTATTTTTATCTGGGCCATGATCTGAGTTTGCCTCTCAGTAGACAGTGGAGCAGTGGCCTCAGACATCAAGAGAAAAGATAAAGCTCTGAGAGTAGGTGTGCTTAATATCATTAGGCAAAGGTACCAAATGATCCCTCCTTGGCCCTTGAGCTTGCCAAGTGTTTCTGGCTCTTATTGCCAGAAACCTGGGGCCTCATCATGCGAAGGAAAGTGAAGATCAATAACTGAATGTGGCCATGTGTATTCAGAGCCATTTAAAGGTACAGAAACATCTGGGAATCTTCCACTTTTCTGATTTGCTATCCTTGGTACATGAAAGTTAATTTTGGTATGTCATGAACAAAGACACTTTTCGGACCCTCTAAAAAGCCACTGCTAACAAATAATAGTATTGCATTAAATGGTTGAATAGTTAATCTTTTTAAGGAATGGATGTGAAACTGTAAGATCTTTTCACATGTAAAACAGGGTAGTCAAGTATGAACATGCATCACTATTCCAGGTGAGCCTGTAAGCAGAGTTGAACATGGATATTACAACTTTACACTCTGAACTGAAAGTACTGGTTCAACCAATTATACAATCAGAATGAGGTATTTTCTGTCCTGTGATTTTCGATGGTTGATTAATATCAGAAAGAGCACTTGGTTTTATTCTTTGGTTGTTTACTTGGGTTTTTTAAAGTTACTGTTTATTGTTTCTTCTCTTCTTCTTCTTCTTCTTCTTTCTTCTTCTTCTTCTTCTTCTTCTTCTTCTTCTCTTCTTCTTCTTCTTCTTCCTCTTCCTCTTCTTCCCCCTCCCCCTCACCGTCCCCCTCCCCCGTCCCACTCCCCCTTCCCCTCCCCTTCTCCCCCTCTCCCTCCCCTCCCCCACCCCTCCCCCCTCCCCCCATCCCTCCCCCTCCCCCTCCTCCTCCCCTTCTTCTTCCTGTTCTTCCTCCTCTTCTTCTTCTTCTTTCTTCTTCTTCTTCTTCTTCTTCTTCTTCTTCTTCTTCTTCTTCCTCCTCCTCCTCCTCCTCCTCCTCCTCCTCCTCCTCCTCCTCCTCCTCTTCTTCTTCTTCTTCTTCTTCTTCTTCTTCATGCCTATTCATTTATTTACACATTTTGCATCTTGAAAGATGCCCCCTACACTTGACAGAGTCTCTTCCCCTCTCCTCTGAATGTATTAGGGTTCCCTGTGTTGTCTTCAACACTTGGAATATCAATTCTCTTCAAGGTTAGCATGTCTTCTTCAAATGAGGTCAGTTTGTGAAATGTATCCACAGACAGTCAATAGCTTTAAGGTTAACACCCAGTCAACATGTAGGGAAACCGACATGGAGACTAACTGTATATTTACTAAAATCATGGAATAGGTCAAGATGGAGCTTCGGTATGCTCCTTGTTCATAAGGTAGTCAGATATAAACAGCTACCAATGGAGCACATTAGTTTACTCGGTTGAGTGTTCCTGTGGAGTCCCTATCTACTTCCAGAACCTGAATCCTTTCGGCAACACTAACATAAGAGTCCTGGAGCTCCATCTGATGTTTGGCTCTTCTTCTCTTTATCTGTTTTAGTCAGCTGATAGGTGAAGCCTCTCAGAGAGCAGTTAGGATAGGCTACTATCTGGATGTCCCACATTTGAGCTGGTCTCCTTTGAGACAGGCAGAGCATAAGGCTCTGAAGTAGAGTGCATATCTTTGATTGCAAGACTTAGTGTGGCCTGGAAACAAGGAAAGGCAGTATGAACAGACAGTAAGTTTACTTCATTGATACTGGAACTAGAACTATGCTTCTTGGATTCTAGTATTACAAAAGAACACATAAACTCCTGCCTGTGTGTTCTAATTTTGAGGCCAAATCCTGGTTGGTGATGTGTTAGGAAGTTCTTAAGAAAGTAGGGTCTGGACCTGTTGTACTCAGCCTTCCTGATCCTGTGACACTAATATGTTCCTCATGCTGTGGTTATCCTTCACCAAGACATAATTTTGCTGTTATTTAGAAACTGCAATGTTGCTACTGTTTTGAATTGTAAGGCATAGTATATGGTATGTCTGATATGCCAGATATATGATTTGGGTTCCCCAAAGGAATGGTGACACACAAGTCGAGAATCACTGGTCTAAAATACCCTTTCTATACAAAAATGTTTCTCCAATTCTTTCTACAGTGTACATTGACCATGACTTCTTGTTTGTTTGTGTTTTTTGTTTGTTTTTTTTTTTTTCATTCGAAAAGGATTTCATTGGAAGTGTACAAGATACCTTGCCTACTTCAGATTCCTATGAATATTGGATTGGTGTCCCAGAAGAGGATTCTGGACTTGGAAAAAATTCTGCTATACAAAGGTAATGATAGAGTAAGATCTTGAAGACCTGCACAAACATAGCAGCAATGCATTTTGAAGGTACCTAGGCTTGTATTTACAGACTGATAAAGAGGAATGGTGTATCCTTCTGAGAGGTTCACTTTTCTCAGACATGTATAGTCACTTTATAAACAGGTGCACTTCTCAAGCACCATGTCTGTTGTACCATGTCTGTAATCCCACCATTTGGGAGTCTTCTACATTATAACTGTCATGGTTTGGAAGACAGCCTAGGCTACACAGTTGTGTGCAGATCAGCATAGGGTACAGTTTTGAGTTCCTATATGAGATAAATAACTGAGTGTGTAAAATATTTGTGGATTACTTGCATCCTAATATTATTACCATAGTATTGTGAATATTGTACCTGTTAAATACATGTCATTAGTTAGAACATGAAGGTCTTACTGAGTTTGTCTTTCTCAACTGACTCCCTAGATAGGTCTGTGTCAGGTAGAGCTTTGACTTCTTTGAATCACGTTCCTGTAAGATACTCCATAGAATGATTTCTTAGATAACAGAAACTTTGAGCTCCCATTTCTACCCAGGACCCCAGCATCTCTGCATAACCTAGAGCAGAAGTTTTTATAACTGCATTATGTAGGATCACTAGTGTGCTTTATACTCCTTATGTTCTAGTGTGTCCCAGTGTGTTATATCTATTCATACTCTATTAGATATCAAATGTGTCCTCATGGTGGCTGGGAAAATTGTTCACTGTTTAACAGTGCTCTATGTTTCCATACACAGAACATACATGATCGCTTTTAGCTCTCTTCATTTATTCTATTTCCAGGGAACCTGACACCTTCCCCTGGGTTGTCTGGGTAGCATGTTGTCCAAGGATATTCATACGTAATTTTGAAAATTTACCATAATTCTCCAGGGAGAAGTGATTTGCAGAAAATATTCTAGGCAATACTTTAGCTGTATATTCTTACTTCTTTTGAATTGTGATTCTACACTTAGCTGATCTACAAAACATTTATGCCGTTTTCTTCATATTTAGAGTTTTGTAAGTACCATTACTTGTAAGACAATCAACAGTAAAATTTTCCTTTTCCTTTGTCTAGAATTCCATTGGTGATGCCACCACCATACATCCTGTGGCTCAACCATATTCTCCGTGAATTGTTAAAAATTCCCACCTCTGCCAGGATTCACCAAGACACCGACTACTTATCTCTCCACCTAGGCACCCATGTGCTGTGGGATCCAACTTGCAGGAACCCATCCTTTTGGAGTGACCACTCAGAAAAGGTAAGGGGATCTGATTTTTCCTTTGGGGACTTAGAGATATAGAGAGAGTACATTCCTTCAAAGTCATGAGAGAGGAGCATGGTTGCAGGAAGGAATTACAACCAAACAGGAATCAGAGGTCTGGGGGCTCTCATCTTAGGCAGCAAACCTGAAGCACAGAGAGTACACAGCAAATGGCACCTGGCTTCTGTAACCTTAAATATAACCAGGGGCATACTTCCTCCAGGAAAGCCAGGCCATTAAACCACCCAAAAGGCCTCACCAAGAAGGTATCATATGATGTGATGCCCAAATAAGACAGGCCTCCCATTCAAACAGTCACAATGAAATGGTCATACTGTTGGTGTTCTTGTGGAGTCCCTATCTCCTTTGGGAACCTGAATCCTTTTGGCAACACTACCATAAGAGTCCTGGAGCTCCATCTAATGTTTGTCTCTTTGTCTCTTTATCGGTTTTAGTCAGCTGATAGGGGAAGCCTCTCAGAGAGCAGTTAGGATAGGCTACTATCTGGATGTCCCACATTGAGCTGGTCTCCTTTGAGATAGGCAGAGCATAAGGCTCTGAAGTAGAGTGCATATCTTTGATTGAAAGACTTAGGGTGGCCTGGAAAACAGGAAAGGCAGTATGAACAGACAATAAGTTTACTTCATAGATACTGGATCTAGAACTATGCTTCTTGGATTCTAGTATTACAAAAGAACACATAAACTCCTGCCTGTGTGTTCTAATTTTGAGGCCAAATCCTGGTTGGTGATGTGTTAGGAAGTTCTTAAGAAAGTAGGGTCTCGACCAGTTGATCTCAGCCTTCCTGATCCTGTGACACTAATATGTTCCTCATGCTGTGGTTATCCTTCACCAAGACATAATTTTGCTGTTATTTAGAAACTGCAATGTTGCTACTGTTTTGAATTATAAGGCATAGTATATGGTATGTCTGATATGCCAGATATATGATTTGGGTTCCCCAAAGAATGGTGACACACAAGTCGAGAATCACTGGTCTAAAATACCCTTTCTATACAAAAATTGTTTCTCCAATTCTTTCTACAGTGTACTTTGACCATGACTTCTTGTTTGTTTGTGTTTTTGTTTGGATTTTTTTTTTTCATTCGAAAAGGATTTCATTCGAAGTGTACAAGATACCTTGCCTGCTTCAGATTCCTATGAATATTGGAGTAGTGTCCCAGAGGAGGATTCTGGACTTAGAAAAAATTCTGCTATACAAAGGTAATGATAGAGTAAGATCTTGAAGAACTGCACAAACATAGCAGCAATGCATTTTGAAGGTACCTAGGCTTGTATTTACAGACTGATAAAGAGGAATGGTGTACCCTTCTGAGAGGTTCACTTTTCTCAGACATGTATAGTCACTTTATTAAACAGGTGCACTTCTCAAGCACCATGTCTGTTGTACCATGTCTGTAATCCCACCATTTGGGAGTCTTCTACAGTTAAACTGTCATGGTTTGGAAGACAGCCTAGGCTACACAGTTGTGTGCAGATCAGCATAGGGTACTGTTTTGAGTTCCTATATGAGATAATAACTGAGTGTGTAAAATATTTGTGGATTACTTGCATCCTAATATTATTACCATAGTATTGTGAATATTGTACCTGTTAAATACATGTCATTAGTTAGAACATGAAGGTCTTACTGAGTTTGTCTTTCTCAACTGACTCCCTAGATAGGTCTGGGTCAGGTATAGCTTTGACTTCTTTGAATCACGTTCCTGTAAGATACTCCATGGAATGATTTCCCTTTGATAACAGAAACTTTGAGCTCCCATTTCTACCCAGGACCCCAGCATCTCTGCATAACCTAGAGCAGAAGTTTTTATAACTGCATTATGTAGGTCACTAGTGTGCTTTATACTCCTTATGTTCTAGTGTGTCCAGTGTGTTATATCTATTCATACTCTATTAGATATCAAATGTGTCCTCATGGTGGCTGGGAAGATTGTTCACTGTTTACAGTGCTCTATGTTTCCATACACAGAACACACATGACGCTTTTAGCTCTCTTCATTTATTCTATTTCCAGGGAACCTGACACCTTCCCCTGGTTGTCTGGTAGCATGTTGTCCAAGGATATTCATACGTAATTTTGAAAATTTCCCATAATTCTCCAGGGAGAAGTGATTTGCAGAAAATATTCTAGGCAATACTTTAGCTGTATATTCTTAATTCTTTTGAATTCTGATTCTACACTTAGCTGATCTACAAAACATTTATGCCAGTTTTCTTCATATTTAGAGTTTTGTAAGTACCATTACTTGTAAGACATCAACAGTAAAATTTTCCTTTTCCTTTGTCTAGAATTCCATTGGTGATGCCACCACCATACATCCTGTGGCTCAACCATATTCTCCGTGAATTGTTAAAAATTACCACCTCTGCCAGGATTCACCAAGACACCTACTACTTATCTCTCCCCTAGGCACCCATGTGCTGTGGGATCCAACTTGCAGGAACCCATCCTTTTGGAGTGACCACTCAGAAAAGGTAAGGGGATCTGATTTTTCCTTTGGGGACTTAGAGATGTAGAGAGAGTACATTCCTTCAAAGTCATGAGAGAGGAGCATGGTTGCAGGAAGGAAGTACAACCAAACAGGAATCAGAGGTCTGGGGGCTCTCATCTTAGGCAGCAAACCTGAAGCACAGAGAGTACACAGCAAAGGCACCTGGCTTCTGTAACTTTAAATATAACCAGGGGCATACTTCCTCCAGGAAAGCCAGGCCACTTAAACCACCCAAAAGGCCTCACCAAGAAGGTATCATAGATGTGATGCCCGAAATAAAACAGGCCTCCCATTCAAACAGTCACAATGAAATGGTCAACACTGTTGGTGTTCTGTGGAGTCCCTATCTCCTTTGGGAACCTGAATCCTTTTGGCAACATTACCATAGAGTCCTGGAGCTCCATCTAATGTTTGGCTCTTCTCTCTTTATCTGTTTTAGTCAGCTGATAGGTGAAGCCTCCAGAGAGCATTTAGGATGGCTACTATCTGGATGTCCCACATAGGAGCTGGTCTCCTTTGAGACAGGCAGAGCATAAGGCTCTGAAGTAGAGTGCATATCTTTGATTGCAAGACTTAGTGTGGACTGGAAAACAGGAAAGGCAGTATGAACAGACAATAAGTTTACTTCATAGATACTGGATCTAGAACTATGCTTCTTGGATTCTAGTATTACAAAAGAACACATAAACTCCTGCCTGTGTGTTCTAATTTTGAGGCCAAATCCTGGTTGGTGATGTGTTAGGAAGTTCTTAAGAAAGTAGGGTCTCGACCAGTTGTTCTCAGCCTTCCTGATCCTGTGACACTAATATGTTCTCATGCTGTGGTTATCCTTCACCAAGACATAATTTTGCTGTTATTTAGAAACTGCAATTTGCTACTGTTTTGAATTGTAAGGCATAGTATATGGTATGTCTGATATGCCAGATATATGATTTGGGTTCCCCAAACGAATGGTGACACACAAGTCAAAAATCACTGGTCTAAAATACCCTTTCTATACAAAAATGTTCTCAATACTTTCTACAGTGTACATTGACCATGACTTCATGTTTGTTTGTGTTTGTTTTTTTTTTTTTCATTCGAAAAGGATTTCATTAGAAGTGTACAAGGAACCTTGCCTGCTTCAGATTCCTATGAATATTGGATTAGTGTCCCAGAAGAGGATTCTGGACTTGGAAAAAATTCTGCTATACAAAGGTAATGATAGAGTAAGATCTTGAAGAACTGCACAAACATAGCAGCAATGCATTTTGAAGGTACCTAGGCTTGTATTTACAGACTGATAAAGAGGAATGGTGTACCCTTCTGAGAGGTTCACTTTTCTCAGACATGTATAGTCAGTTTTTAAACAGGTGCACTTCTCAAGCACCATGTCTGTTGTACCATGTCTGTAATCCCACCATTTGGGAGTCTTCTACAGTATAACTGTCATGGTTTGGAAGACAGCCTAGGCTACACAGTTGTGTGCAGATCAGCATAGGGTACTCTTTTGAGTTCCTATATTAGATAAGTAACTAAGTGTGTAAAATATTTGTGGATTACTCATCCTAATACTATTACCATAGTATTGTGAATATTGTACCTGTTAAATACATGTCATTAGTTAGAACATGAAGGTATTACTGAGTTTGTCTTTCTCAACTGACTCCCGAGAGAGGTCTGGGTCAGGTATAGCTTTGACTTCTTTGAATCACGTTCCTGTCAGATACTCCATGGAATGATTTCTTAGATAACAGAAACTTTGAGCTCCCATTTCTACCCAGGACCCCAGCAGCTATGCCTTACCTAGAGCAGAAATTTTTATAACTGCATTGTGTAGGGTCACTAGTGTGCTTTATACTCCTTATGTTCTAGTGTGTCACAGTGTGTTATATCTATTCATACTCTATTAGATATCAAATGTGTCCTCATGGTGGCTGGGAAGATGGTTCAAAGTTTAACAGTGCTCTATGTTTCCATACACAGAACACACATGGACTCTTTTAGCTCTCTTCATTTATTCTATTTCCAGGGAACCTGACACCTTCCCCTAGGTTCTCTGGCTAGCATGTATTACAAGGTTATTGATTCGTAATTTTAAAAATTTCCCATAATTCTCCAGGGAGAAGTGATTTGCAGAAAATATTCTAGGCAATACTTTAGCTGTATATTCTTACTTCTTTTGAATTCTGATTCTACACTTAGCTGATCTACAAAACATTTATGCCCAGTTTTCTTCATATTTAGAGTTTTGTAAGTACCATTACTTGTAAGACAATCAACAGTAAAATTTTCCTTTTCCTTTGTCTAGAATTCCATTGGTGATGCCACCACCATACATCCTGTGGCTCAACCATATTCTCCGTGAATTGTTAAAAATTACCACCTCTGCCAGGATTCACCAAGACACCTACGACTTATCTCTCCCCTAGGCACCCATGTGCTGTGGGATCCAACTTGCAGGAACCCATCCTTTTGGAGTGACCACTCAGAAAAGGTAAGGGGATCTGATTTTTCCTTTGGGGACTTAGAGATGTAGAGAGAGTACATTCCTTCAAAGTCATGAGAGAGGAGCATGGTTGCAGGAAGGAAGGACAACCAAACAGGAATCAGAGGTCTGGGGGCTCTCATCTTAGGCAGCAAACCTGAAGCACAGAGAGTACACAGCAAAGGGCACCTGGCTTCTGTAACTTTAAATATAACCAGGGGCATACTTCCTCCAGGAAAGCCAGGCCACTTAAACCACCCAAAAGGCCTCACCAAGAAGGTATCATAGGATGTGATGCCCGAAATAAAACAGGCCTCCCATTCAAACAGTCACAATGAAATGGTCAACACTGTTGGTGTTCTCGTGGAGTCCCTATCTCCTTTGGGAACCTGAATCCTTTTGGCAACATTACCATGAGAGTCCTGGAGCTCCATCTAATGTTTGGCTCTTCCTCTCTTTATCTGTTTTAGTCAGTGATAGGTGAAGCTCCCAGAGAGCATTTAGGATTGGCTACTATCTGGATGTCCCACATAGGAGCTGGTCTCCTTTGAGACAGGCAGAGCATAAGGCTCTGAAGTAGAGTGCATATCTTTGATTGCAAGACTTAGTGTGGACTGGAAAACAGGAAAGGCAGTATGAACAGACAATAAGTTTACTTCATAGATACTGGATCTAGAACTATGCTTCTTGGATTCTAGTATTACAAAAGAACACATAAACTCCTGCCTGTTGTTCTAATTTTGAGGCCAAATCCTGGTTGGTGATGTGTTAGGAAGTTCTTAAGAAAGTAGGGTCTCGACCAGTTGATCTCAGCCTTCCTGATCCTGTGACACTAATATGTTCCTCATGCTGTGGTTATCCTTCACCAAGACATAATTTTGCTGTTATTTAGAAACTGCAATCTTGCTACTGTTTTGAATTGTAAGGCATAGTATATGGTATGTCTGATATGCCAGAATATGATTTGGGTTCCCCAAAGAATGGTGACACACAAGTCAAAAATCACTGATCTAAAATACCCTTTCTATACAAAAATGATTTCTCAGATACTTTCTACAGTGTACATTGACCATGACTTCATGTTTGTTTGTGTTTGTTTGTTTTTTTTTTCTCATTCGAAAAGGATTTCATTAGAAGTGTACAAGGAACCTTGCCTGCTTCAGATTCCTATGATATTGGATTAGTGTCCCAGAAGAGGATTCTGGACTTGGAAAAAATTCTGCTATACAAAGGTAATGATAGAGTAAGATCTTGAAGAACTGCACAAACATAGCAGCAATGCATTTTGAAGGTACCTAGGCTTGTATTTACAGACTGATAAAGAGGAATGGTGTACCCTTCTGAGAGGTTCACTTTTCTCAGACATGTATAGTCAGTTTTTAAACAGGTGCACTTCTCAAGCACCATGTCTGTTGTACCATGTCTGTAATCCCACCATTTGGGAGTCTTCTACAGTATAACTGTCATGGTTTGGAAGACGGCCTAGGCTACACAGTTGTGTGCAGATCAGCATAGGGTACTCTTTTGAGTTCCTATATTAGATAAGTAACTAAGTGTGTAAAATATTTGTGGATTACTTCATCCTAATATATTACCATAGTATTGTGAATATTGTACCTGTTAAATACATGTCATTAGTTAGAACATGAAGGTATTACTGAGTTTGTCTTTCTCAACTGACTCCCGAGAGAGGTCTGGGTCAGGTATAGCTTTGACTTCTTTGAATCACGTTCCTGTAAGATACTCCATGGAATGATTTCTTAGATAACAGAAACTTTGAGCTCCCATTTCTACCCAGGACCCCAGCAGCTATGCCTTACTAGAGCAGAAATTTTTATAACTGCATTGTGTAGGGTCACTAGTGTGCTTTATACTCCTTATGTTCTAGTGTGTCACAGTGTGTTATATCTATTCATACTCTATTAGATATCAAATGTGTCCTCATGGTGGCTGGGAAGATGGTTCAAAGTTTAACAGTGCTCTATGTTTCCATACACAGAACACACATGGACTCTTTAAGCTCTCTTCATTTATTCTATTTCCAGGAACCTGACACCTTCCCCTAGGTTCTCTGGCTAGCATGAATTTACAAGGTTATTGATTCGTAATTTTAAAATTTCCATAATTCTCCAGGGAGAAGTGATTTGCAGAAAATTATTCTAGGCAATACTTTAGCTGTATATTCTTACTTCTTTTGAATTCTGATTCTACACTTAGCTGATCTACAAACATTTATGCCCAGTTTTCTTCATATTTAGATTTTGTAAGTACCATTACTTGTAAGACAATCAACAGTAAAATTTTCCTTTTCCTTTGTCTAGAATTCCATTGGTGATGCCACCACCATACATCCTGTGGCTCAACCATATTCTCCGTGAATTGTTAAAAATTACCACCTTGCCAGGATTCACCAAGACACCACGACTATCTCTCTGCCTAGGCACCCATGTGCTGTGGGATCCAACTTGCAGGAACCCATCCTTTTGGAGTGACCACTCAGAAAAGGTAAGGGGATCTGATTTTTCCTTTGGGGACTTAGAGATGTAGAGAGAGTACATTCCTTCAAAGTCATGAGAGAGGAGCATGGTTGCAGGAAGGAAGGACAACCAAACAGGAATCAGAGGTCTGGGGGCTCTCATCTTAGGCAGCAAACCTGAAGCACAGAGAGTACACAGCAAAGGGCACCTGGCTTCTGTAACTTTAAATATAACCAGGGGCATACTTCCTCCAGGAAAGCCAGGCCACTTAAACCACCCAAAGGCCTCACCAAGAAGGTATCATAGGATGTGATGCCCGAAATAAAACAGGCCTCCCATTCAAACAGTCACAATGAAATGGTCAACACTGTTGGTGTTCTGTGGAGTCCCTATCTCCTTTGGGAACCTGAATCCTTTTGGCAACATTACCATGAGAGTCCTGGAGCTCCATCTAATGTTTGGCTCTTCTCTCTTTATCTGTTTTAGTCAGCTGATAGGTGAAGCCTCCCAGAGAGCATTTAGGATTGGCTACTATCTGGATGTCCCACATAGGAGCTGGTCTCCTTTGAGACAGGCAGAGCATAAGGCTCTGAAGTAGAGTGCATATCTTTGATTGCAAGACTTAGTGTGGACTGGAAAACAGGAAAGGCAGTATGAACAGACAATAAGTTTACTTCATAGATACTGGATCTAGAACTATGCTTCTTGGATTCTAGTATTACAAAAGAACACATAAACTCCTGCCTGTGTGTTCTAATTTGAGGCCAAATCCTGGTTGGTGATGTGTTAGGAAGTTCTTAAGAAAGTAGGGTCTCGACCAGTTGATCTCAGCCTTCCTGATCCTGTGACACTAATATGTTCCTCATGCTGTGGTTATCCTTCACCAAGACATAATTTTGCTGTTATTTAGAAACTGCAATCTTGCTACTGTTTTGAATTGTAAGGCATAGTATATGGTATGTCTGATATGCCAGATATATGATTTGGGTTCCCCAAACGAATGGTGACACACAAGTCAAAAATCACTGTCTAAAATACCCTTTCTATACAAAAATGTTCTCAGAATACTTTCTACAGTGTACATTGACCATGACTTCATGTTTGTTTGTGTTTGTTTGTTTTTTTTTTCTCATTCGAAAAGGATTTCATTAGAAGTGTACAAGGAACCTTGCCTGCTTCAGATTCCTATGAATATTGGATTAGTGTCCCAGAAGAGGATACTGGACTTGGAAAAAATTCTGCTATACAAAGGTAATGATAGAGTAAGATCTTGAAGCTGCACAAACATAGCAGCAATGCATTTTGAAGGTACCTAGGCTTGTATTAACAGACTGATAAAGAGGAATGGTGTACCCTTCTGAGAGGTTCACTTTCCTCAGACATGTATAGTCAGTTTTAAACAGGTGCACTTCCAAGCACCATGTCTGTTTGTACCATGTCTGTAATCCCACCATTTGGGAGTCTTCTACAGTATAAACTGTCATGGTTTTGGAAGACAGCCTAGGCTACACAGTTGTGTGCAGATCAGCTAGGGTACTCTTTTGAGTTCCTATATTAGATAAGTAACAAAGTGTGTAAAAATATTTGTGGAATACTTGCATCCTAATATATTACCATAGTATTGTGAAATATGTACCTGTTAAATACATGTCATTAGTTAGAACATGAAGGTATTACTGAGTTTGTCTTTCTCAACTGACTCCCGAGAGAGGTCTGGGTCAGGTATAGCTTTGACTTCTTTGAATCACGTTCCTGTAAATACTCCATGGAATGATTTCTTAGATAACAGAAACTTTGAGCTCCCATTTCTACCCAGGACCCCAGCAGCTATGCCTTACTAGAGCAGAAATTTTTTATAACTGCATTGTGTAGGGTCACTAGTGTGCTTTATACTCCTTATGTTCTAGTGTGTCACAGTGTGTTATATCTATTCATACTCTATTAGATATCAAATGTGTCCTCATGGTGGCTGGGAAGATGGTTCAAAGTTTAACAGTGCTCTATGTTTCCATACACAGAACACACATGGACTCTTTAGCTCTCTTCATTTATTCTATTTCCAGGGACTGACACCTTCCCCTAGGTTCTCTGGCTAGCATGTATTACAAGGTTATGATTCGTAATTTAAAAATTTCCCTAATTCTCCAGGGAAAGTGATTTGCAGAAAATATTCTAGGCAATATTAGCTGTATATTCTTACTTCTTTTGAATTCTGATTCTACACTTGCTGATCTACAAAACATTTATGCCATTTTTTTTCATATTTAATTTTGTAAGTACCATTACTTTAAACAATCAACATAAAATTTTCCTTTTTCCTTTGTCTAGAATTCCATTGGTGATGCCACCACCATACATCCTGTGGCTCAACCATATTTCTCTGTGAATTGTTTAAAAATTACCACCTCTGCCAGGATTCACCAAGACACCTACGACTTATCTCTCCCTCCTAGGCACCCATGTGCTGTGGGATCCAACTTGCAGGAACCCATCC
This sequence comes from Mastomys natalensis, assembly GCA_021653895.1. Taxonomy (NCBI): domain Eukaryota; kingdom Metazoa; phylum Chordata; class Mammalia; order Rodentia; family Muridae; genus Mastomys; species Mastomys natalensis. Next base: position 867,319 of record JAJTUV010000800.1, read on the forward strand.
TTTTGGGAGTGACCACTCAGAAAAGGTAAGGGGATCTGATTTTTCCTTTGGGGACTTAGAGATGTAGAGAGAGTACATTCCTTCAAAGTCATGAAGGAGGAGCATGGTTGCAGGAAGGAAGGACAACCAAACAGGAATCAGAGGTTTTGGGGGCTCTCATCTTAGGCAGCAAACCTGAAGCACAGAGAGTACACAGCAAAGGGCACCTGGCTTCTGTAACTTTAAATATAACCAGGGGCATACTTCCTCCAGAAAAACCAGGCCCTTAAACCACCCAAAAGGCCTCACCAAGAAGGTATCATAGGATGTGATGCCCGAAATAAAACAGGCCCTCCCATTCAAACAGTCACAATGAAAAAGGTCAACACTGTTGGTGTTCTCGTGGATCCCTATCTCCTTTGGGAACCTGAATCCTTTTGGCAACATTACCATGAGAGTCCTGGAGCTCCATCTAATGTTTGGCTCTTCCTCTCTTTATCTGTTTTAGTCAGCTGATAGGTGAAGCCTCCCAGAGAGCATTTAGGATTGGCTACTATCTGGATGTCCCACATAGGAGCTGGTCTCCTTTGAGACAGGCAGAGCATAAGGCTCTGAAGTAGAGTGCATATCTTTGATTGCAAGACTTAGTGTGGACTGGAAAACAGGAAAGGCAGTATGAACAGACAATAAGTTTACTTCATAGATACTGGATCTAGAACTATGCTTCTTGGATTCTAGTATTACAAAGAACACATAAACTCCTGCCTGTGTGTTCTAATTTTGAGGCCAAATCCTGGTTGGTGATGTGTTAGGAAGTTCTTAAGAAAGTAGGGTCTCGACCAGTTGATCTCAGCCTTCCTGATCCTGTGACACTAATATGTTCCTCATGCTGTGGTTATCCTTCACCAAGACATAATTTTGCTGTTATTTAGAAACTGCAATCTTGCTACTGTTTTGAATTGTAAGGCATAGTATATGGTATGTCTGATATGCCAGATATATGATTTGGGTTCCCCAAACGAATGGTGACACACAAGTCAAAATCACTGGTCTAAAATACCTTTCTATACAAAAAAAGTTCTCAGATACTTTCTACAGTGTACATTGACCATGACTTCATGTTTGTTTGTGTTTGTTTGTTTTTTTTTTTTCATTCGAAAAGGATTTCATTAGAAGTGTACAAGGAACCTTGCCTGCTTCAGATTCCTATGAATATTGGATTAGTGTCCCAGAAGAGGATTTCTGGACTTGGAAAAAATTCTGCTATACAAAGGTA